>MNCI01008611.1:375309-429907 GCA_015680685.1 Gnetum montanum
GGTGCATAGTGTAATGAGAAATCAATAGAAGCAAAGCCAGAAAGTTCGCAAAATTTTAGAATCAAGCTTTAAGAAGTGAATGATAGCTCAATGGAAGTACATTCAATGAATATTCTTGATTTATGGCATGAAAGAGCTACGGTATGCCATTTTGCCAAAACTTTCCGTTTTGTTGTCTTAACACATCGAACAGACCAGCATTAAAACATCACCTAGTGTCCTCGAGTAGCCATATACTGATAAAGTTCACGTTCAAAATCGAAGACGTCCGTATTTAAGTAATATAATTTTGATGGATTACCGAAGAGATGGAGAAATATTTGGAAATAGCAGAAATGGCAATGCCTTTTGGTTCGAAATTTGAGATTTCCTCTGTATCCAGGCCCATCCTTGATACCAAGCGTTCTGCGTTAACTCTCTCTTCTGCTGCTGTCTAGCAAAAACCCTCTGCTGCCTCGGCGACCGGTTTTGTTAATTGAAAGCACCTTCTGTCAGGGCTGAAATGTGGTAAATCTTGTCAGCGTTCAAATCAAGTACCACGCTCGACGCTTGTATTCTGCCCTGGGCCGCCGAGGTTTTGACCATTGAATATCAATTTCTCATATGTATTTGGCAACGTTTACGAAGTGTCTCCCAATGGCTCCATTCATGGAAATAATGTAATACAAGATACCTTTTTTTAAACAAAAAGTCTTTTTAGAAAAGAATAAAATAAAAAGTCTTTCGCTAAAATTGGGTTAAAAATATTTTTATTTACATTTTGTTGGAGGAGGTTTGTTATTTACTACTCAAAAGTATCTATTCTTAAATAGAGAGATATGGTTATTACTAGGACAAGGTTCTAGCAATTACAATTGGAAGCTGTTTTGTGAGGGGCTTTTGGTGGAGTTTTTGCAACAAATTTTTTATTTTTATTTTTTGCAAGCAATGATCCCAAGATGGAAAATACTAATTTCTCTTAGACCATAGAGACTAGGAAGAATTCTAAAGCTTTTGATTTTGTTTTACTTGATGATTTATATGAATCCCTTCACAATACATATTTTACAAATTATTGAATTTGTTCATCTAAATAAGAGTTTTACACCAATTATTCAAGCTATCCTTAAATGCTATGGAATTAACATTTTGCATACCCACTATTTTTCCAAATCATTTTTGCTTGTCGAACAAGCTAATTCTGAAAGAAATCATTAGATCTGAAAGTTTTTATGGATCAACATAATACTTTTATTAGTTGGGAATGGAAAGTGGATTTTGATCCATATTCTTTTGATTAGTCAAAAATTTCTTGTTGAATTGAATTAGAAAATCTTCCTCTTATTTTTCAAAGTGTTGAAAACAAAATTGTTAACAACATTGGCATAATCTAGAAGACAAAGTCAAAAACATTACTAGATGGTGTGCAGCATGCACCTTATTTTGTAAAGATTGATTTATGACAAAAGAAGATAAAATTAAAACTCAAAATCCTGTAATTAGCATTTTTGCCAAAGATTACGTATTATAATTTGTGAAGATGTTGCAACTATTATTGCTATGAAGGCCATGTTATTGGAATCAGTCCTATTCTTAATAAAAAAGTAGTTCATGAGGAATAATAATAATAATTTTTAAAAAAACCAAAGTAGTTTTCAACAAACAGAAATAAAATCTTCTTAGCATGTTCTCAACCTTTTACTAATCCTTTTAATTCTAAAGGTATCAATAAACTCTTGATATTTAAAAAGAATTCCTCTTTAGAAAAAAAATAAAATTTTAGCAAGGACTAACAAGGAAAATACTAATGCAAATGGATGTTACTCAAGGCAACAAAAAAAGAAGAGGCATGCACCTACTGTTTTACTTTTAAAGCCCAAAGGTATCTCATTCTTTTTCTACTTCTCCTACTATTCTAAATGTTTTTTAATTAAATAATGCTTTTTCACTTATTAGTGACATGAATTGTAAGACAAATGTCAAGCTTGAAAAATAAGGATGGGGGCCTCCTCTCCCACATATCAATGTTAGTTATATCATGGATTATTTAGGGCCTTTCTAATAAGTCCAGAGCAAAGATTGCTAAGAAGTATCTTTCAAATAATCATTTATCTCTAGATTTTCTTTTCCTACAAGAAATTAAGATTTCATCTTGTGATATTAATTTTGTTGGTAAATGCATTTTAAAAAATTACATTGTTTTTTCTAGTGCTCATGAAGTTAATAAAAGAGGTGTTGTTATTCTTATTAATAAAAATTGAACTAGAAAAGTTTTGAATTTTGGCTTTGACAATCTTAAAAGAGTTATTTGGATTATTTATCATAGTTGATAAAGTCATAGTCAGTTAACTGCATCGATGCATACCTGTCAATGCATCATTTGATGCATTGGTGCATACATGTTGACATTGATTCACCTGGAGCTTATATAAATGCATGTACCATATGCATTTATGACACCTTTTGTCATTTTTGTAGCAAAGCTCTTACAATTTGCTTTGTAAAAATTAACCAAAATTCTCTCTAAGTGCTCACAGCAGAGATTGAGTTGATTAAACAAAGTTTTATTTCAATACACGTTGTACTTGGATACTTCTACATGACAACAATAAAATCGAGATTAATTCCTTCCATTGTAGCACTTCGATTAGCACTTAGTTTATTTTTCAAGCATTTTACTTTAAATACATTTTACTTTCCTATACTTAGGAAATTAATATTTTATTCTGTAACAACGAGAGAACAACCACTTTGAGCATGTTATATTAATGCTTTGTAATCCCAATAGTGGATACTTAGTATGCCCAGCAGTAAACACTTGGTAACCCAACAGCATTGGTATAAGTTTAGGATGGAAACAAAAAGTGGGAATGGATGTTCTACACCTACAATAGTTTAGATTATTCTTAATGCTATAATTGGTTAGAAATTAATCTTCTAATAACTTTATTATTTTAATATTTTAATAATAAAAATACAAATATCTTATGCCTTAGTCACACTTAACCATACCAATGAAGTTAACATAAGTGATGATTAGTGATGAGAACGGTTACTCTAATAATTAGAGTGGTTATTATTAGAGTAGTTATTATTAGAGTAGTTACTCTAATTATTAGAGTGGTTAAAATTAGAGAGGCAGTTTCTCTAAAATTAGAGTGGCAATTTCTCTAAAATTAGAAGGGGCAGTTTCTCTAAAATTAGAGTGGTAGTTTTTGTAATTATTAGAGTAGTTGCTCCCAAGCCTATAAATACAGTGCACAATTTTTTAAAAAAAGGAAAAAAAGTCTAAAAAAGAAGTCTTGGAAGGAATTCTTCCAAGGGAAGTCTTTTAGAAGTCTTTTAGGAGTCAAGTTAGAGTAATTTCCAAGTGCCCGCAGCAGGAGGTCTAAGTGTGGACAGATCTTTATTCGAGCATCGTGTACCTGAGCACACCTTGTGTATGGCAATAAAGATGAGCTCTTGGATTCATCCTTGTAACACTTGAGATTTGTTTTCTTACTCATTTATTTATTTTATTTTCTTCTACATTTATTTTATTTTACATTTCTGTTATTAGCACACACTGTACAATCACTTCGAGCATGCGTGTAACACTTGGTAACCCAGTAACGATTAGCGTTTGGTAATCCCAATAGTGTTGCACTAGTTCAGGATGTGTACGGCAAGTGAGAATGGATACTGGTGTTAAGATTAGTTTAAAGCCTAGTTAATCAATAGTTAAGTTAAATTAGTCACTTAGTTATCTCTCTCTTTCCTCCCTTATTAGCAGCAGGACATAAAAACATAAAAGCTATAAAAATCATATGCCTCAAACTTACTTAACCATACAATTGTGACATACAAGTAAGTTTGGGAAGACAACGATCAATCAACCCGTCATTGTTCCACAAAGGCACATAGGCACTTAGTCCTTGGAATTCGATCGGATTGTGCATAAAACACTTGTATCCGTATGGTTAAGCGTAGGGGTACCTTGCCGCTCATCAATTAGAAAGACAAAGACCAACCACATCACACTTAATTATTTAGAATACTAGCCACTCAAGGTTCCACAAAATTCAACTAGATTACGCATACATGCTTGTGATTCATATGGATGGGTGTAGAGAACACTTGTCGCTCATCATTAGTGCCATTACTAGGAATGTCTTCTATGTGCACTAAGTGTTTTAGAAAATTAGATCATACAAGATCATTGTCTGAACATAACAAATCACCATTAAGAAAAATAATAATATTTTATTCAAGACACACTACAAGAACAAATTGAAAGATGTCTTCTTCTCGTAGGGTTGATTCCCCACCTACTAATAATTATACAAAGTAACATGACAAAATAAAGAAAAATGCATATGAAGTACCCCAACAACTTAAGGTTTTCTACACCCATCCAAATCCTTACTATTCGAATTTCACTTTCATCCTTCATCAAAATGAACAATTGCGATGGAGAGACTTGAAGTGGCAACGTTAATCATATCATTCTATCAATGCTCATGATAGCACTAATAGAGCTAGGGCTTGAAGCAACAACCCTGAAGTACCAAGCAATAGATCACCTCTTCAAAGGTTATCAACCTACAAAGGTCTAACTTCGAAAAGAAAAAACTCAAGGAAGTGCAACATAAAGTCTTCAAGGGAAAAAGGGTTTCAATCACACTAACATCACAATTAGAGGAGGAAGACATAGAATATCCTTTAGGGTGATCTCAATGCCAAGGTCCTCCTCCCTTTGGTAAAGATAACATGACTCATCAATGGCTATATTTAACCTTGGTAAGCAACCAAATCAAGGGAAGAGCTAGACTCATAACTAGGGGGACCTTAAGGCCAAGGTTTCCTAGTCATTGAGCAAGAGAACAACCAAGAGATTAGAGAAGGGAAGCAAGCTAACATAACTCTCCTAGCTCTTCGTCTTCACCATCCTCTTCATCATCTAGCTCTGACAAGAAGAAATATGAATGAGACCAAAGAGGAAATGATTGAAGGCAAGGTGGAGATGAGAGAAGGCCCACTTATAAAGATGGGAGAGGGAAATGTATACAACACCAAAAAGAAGAGGGATATCATCAAGAAAGAAGGTATAACAAATTACATCATAAGAGACATGGCCATGACAGGGACCACATTGAACAAGATGACTATGATGAACCACTACTTGCTACAAGAAGCATGATCAACATTTGTGAGGTAGTTTACATTTCCACCATGCATCAAAGGGATAGCTGGATCAAATAACTTAATGTCAAAAATATTCTCAAATTTGAGGGAAGTTAGAATACTAATTTGTAGCACCATCTGCAAGCCTTTCATGATGCCTAAGCCTTACAAAATATAGAAAATGACTAGCAAAACCTTAAATTATTTCCTAGGATGCTCATAAAGGAAGCTAAAAATTGGTATCAGTCTTTGGAACTAGAATCTATTTGTAGATGCAATACAATGCTAGAGCTATTTAATGACAAGTATTATACATACTCTAGGATGTTCAATTTGAGGAAGCAGATTCAAGGGTGGAAACAAGGTAATCATAAATCTCTTAATATGGCCTTAGGTAGTTACTATTCATTACTACACTGATGCTAAGTCCATAGCTTCTCTCAAAGGAATTAGCTTTGCCATATCATAGATGGACTCAAAACAAAACTAGAGAGACTCTTGGGATCTATAGCCAAGTAAGACTATTAGAAATGAGGACTCATCAAATCCAAAGGCTCATTAATCAAGTAGCAAAAAAAGAAGGAAAGTTAAAGAAGAGAGAAACTACAAAGGAAGATAATAAATACCCCTCCATTCGCAAAAATGAGGTATATCTCTATGACCCAAAGGAGGAAGCATCATTGAAGAAGGTTGTGCAAAGAAAAATCTTGACGATCTAAAAATATGTTACTGAAATATCAGTCAAGGTGGATGGGATTTAGGACTCTCTAGATGAGAAGTTTCAAATGACACTTAAAATCATGAAAGAAAAAATAGAGTAGGGGAGTAAGGACAAGGATAAGAGAAGGAAGAAGAATATAGTAAAGAACTATCATCATTAGAAAGGTAAGGCTACATCAGTAGATGAGTTTGTAAATTCAGATAGATAATGAAGGATGTGACATTTGCCAATACAATCATTCCAAGGGATGTTGCCCAATTCTATCATACTTACAAGAATCTGGGATCTATGCCTTAAACCCAAAGCTTGTTAAGAGATAACCACTTAGGAGGTTGCCTTATCCTCAATGTTACTATTGGCAACAATTCCACCAATAGCAGTACTATCCAAGTGGAATGCCACATCAACCTCAGGATTACTATCATTAGTGGCAAAACCCATAACTCTGAGGGATGTCACCACGAAGGCAATAGTACCCTTATTGGCAACCAAATCCATATTGCTATTATGTCCAACAACCTATGCTACTAAGTGGCTTTACAACCCATACTTCTTCCCATTATTAGTGTTCTCTTGAATATCATCAACTTGTTACTCCATGTGCCAAATCTCCTTCCACATAAACTCCTTATTACCCTCAGCAATACTATTCACCTCATAACTCCACTCCCTTACCTCTTATACCACCTATGCAAGGTGAAATACCTCCATAGCTCTAACAATGCAATGCCACAAGAGTAGTAAACTTATAAGTGGGTGACAACTCAAGTGGTTCTAAGCATTAAGTCTTTAAAAGGTCATTTTTAAGCCTAACAGTCCACTTAAATGATCACAAGCATCTGTGGCTATGGACTCCTCTCAAACTACTCAAGGAATGCCTACCAAGTCTCTTTCAAATCAAAGATCCCAAAATGTTCAAATAATCATGTTAAATTATGCAATTATAGATTGGATAAAAGTAGGGTACATTCCCAAGAAGAGAACTAACCTTGAAAGCCCTTTGATCTATTTGTAGATTGCGAGGAATGATCTGTGCAAGGCTCTATTAAACTTAGGTTTTGATGTAAATTTAATCTTTCAAGAGATGTGCAGAACTTAGAATTTTCCTTCACTAAAGAATGACAATATCCTATTAGAGCTTGTGGATCAATCCATTACTACTTTGTTGAGATTAGTAGAGGATATTGTGATTACTGTTAGTAGGTGCTCATATCCAATAGACTTCCTAGTGATCCATGTGAATAATTGTAAGAGGGACTTACTAATTAGTATGAGGAGGGCTTGGCTAAGTATCATTGATACCAAGCTAGAAATCAAAGACCTCTGCTTGAAAATATATAACGAGAATGAGTTTGACAAAATAGAAAAGAATAAAGTTCCATGCATCACATATAGTGACACAAGGTACAACTGCATGTAGAAAATATGAACAATCAAAAGTACATCCATTACAACATGCAAGATGTGTGTTGAAACTACTAGTATTCAAAGGTGCTTGTATACAATAACCACAAAACAAGAAGGCACCTAATGATTGACTACAAACAACTACTTTAGTTTTACAATGTACATGGAACTACTAGAGATCCTCATAAGTGCATATAAAAATAAGATTGACGAGATGGAGTAAATCGAGAGCTAACTCCCCAAAGCTAAGCACATAAAAAAATTAGAGATCGATTGGAGAGAGTTGGAAGTGTTGTTACATTTTTGGCCATTTTATGAAGTAGACTTTATAATGTTGTAACATTGGAAGTAAATTATTACCAAAAAGAAAGAAGAGCCTAAGATTGAAAGGAGATTCCATGCTAAAATAAGAGAGGGTTCCTAAGCTAAAGAGCTATGGAGGTATTAAACATTGAATGATGGTTTATGTTCTTTGAAGTGTTTCCAAATGCCCATGCAATAAGCTTAAAAAGATCTTTGGAATGACAGCTTTTGCAAATTATAAAATCTAGTTGAATGAGCAAGCTTAACTTATTACTTTAAAACAAAAGCTTTAGTTCTAATTCCTTTTTGGCTCTAGCACATAAGCTATTGTTCAATTAAAGTTCTAAAATTGCAAAAAGAAAGAGATGAGCTATGCTAAGGCTGTTGGAAGTAGAAACTATTTTAGCCATGAAAAACCGTGTGAGAAACAAGCTTGATTGTAGTCACTTTAACCTAACACTCCCATTAGTTGCAATTTATTTTACTTTCAGTCCCACCATTAGCTCCTTATAATAAGGATCTAAGATTATGAAGGTAGAAAAGGCTTAGCAAAGATAGTTAAGCTCTAAAAAAGAAAGAAAAGGAAGCTTCATAAGCCATTATCAATGTATCTAGCTTATTATGAGTGTTATAAATGCAATGGCTTGAAGAATAGCTTAGCACAAATACATTGGCCTCATAAACTCTTTTGATTAAAATCTAGTATAGAAACATTAGATAAATGATCAAAAGTCTAAGCTACAATATTGTGCGTAATAAGAAGCAAAAACATCTCATAAGCTTTGTGGGATTTGTCTAATAAATAGCTTTTGGATGTTTGCAGATTCTCATCTAGATGAGATTCACTCATTTAGGTGCTTAAAAGTTCATCTTGATCTTTTGATGCCACATCAAATTTCCATGTCATCTTCTCTTCACATTAGCATGCTATCAAGCCTGTTCATAAGAATGAATTCACTGCTACATATCCACTCTGCTATGTGGCAAGCTGCCATATCACCATCTAGATTGGGCTTATTATTATTTTTATCTAGATGAGTTTTGCGACCTCTTTGACATCATCTTCTACCCACATCAGCATGACTTTTATGTCATGTCAACTCATAGAACTAGGTCATGAAGCAGAAATTCAACCCTATAATGTCACTTTGCCATGTCATCAATGCCATAATGACTTTGCCACTTTAGCTTCCTGCCATGTTAGCTATTCGAGTCAATTTGCCTCTACAAACCAAATCTACCACGTAAGCTTTGACACATCTGAGTATGCCACAACAACATCAATGACATCATCATCATGTTAGCATGCATAGCCATTTTGTGAAGATAAAATTTAGCTTCATGAATTAGCTCTACCACTTCAACACAACACCATGTCATCACCGTCACATCAACACCCTACCACGTCAGCATGTAGAGCTCATTCATGAGGCCACATTCTAGCCTCATTAATGAGTAAATAAGGCTTGATCCATTGAATCAAATCATTAAAAAACATGTTGTTATAAGAAGTTACTCGGGAGTTAGAAATTAGATAGCTTTAAAACAAAATTCAATGAACCATGCTCTCTTAAGGGAATGTAGTTATCATTGAAGGAGCTCAAAATGTGGAGGATTTGTAGGACAACTATTCAATGTCCTATATGAACAAGACACTTGGCAACTATAACATTTAATTTCTATGGTAGTTATAACTAAATTCCCATGGTGGTTGTAACTAATTTTAATTTTCCATGATGTTTGTAACTACCAAGAACCCATTATAAAAAGAGCTTTAAGGGTAGAATAAAGGGAGGAAGGGAACTTAGAAGAAGACATATTAAAGATTTCTTGTAAAAATAGCTTGCTAATTGCATCATCAATTCAACTACTTTGTTTAAATCCTATGAGTTATTTTCTTTTCATTTTATCTTAGTTTCTTAGCTAATAGTTCAAGTAGTATTGTGCTTGACATTTAATTATGGGATTTCCAATTGCTCTTATAGCTCTATTTTCTTACAATTCTATAGTTCTATTAGTTAGCCATGTAAGAGCTTATATTTTCCTTTGAAAAGCATATTGAGCAATTTAATAGTAATGTCTTTATGAAATTGCATGTTTGAGTCTAGACGGTCTAGAAAATCTTTGATATTTTGAGTTGACTTGAAATAACTTTGATTTTAAAGTTTTTCCTTCATGTTCAATCTTGAAATTATTATACCTCTTATGATAACTCTATTATTGCAATTCTTGAAAGCTATTAACTAGCCATATAATAGCTTGTATTTTGTCTTTTATAAAGCATTTTGGTAGCTTAATAGAAGTGTCTTTTATGAAATTGCTTGTTGAGCTTGGAGGGTTTGGAAAATTTGTAACACTTTAGGTTAAATTGGAATAGATTCTATCTTTAAGTGTTTTCTCATGTTTAATTTATCTCACTTAAATGTTTGAGATTTCACAAAAATATGCTTTTTCTCTTCTTCTCTTTTAAAATCTATAGAATCTCACTCTATTTTTATTTTTCTTGTAGAGTTTTCTCTCTAAGGAAAACTAAGAGTAGATTTTTGCAAAAATGTGCTTAAGCATTTTGGTGAAATTTTATTTGTTTTAAGCAATGTACTATAGGGACTATATAGACTAAGTGACTTGACAAAATAAGAGCTTTTAATGATCCACAGTATTCGAAAAGGTTAGTTAGATTTCTGAATTAATAGCTAGTTACAGTTCATACACCAACCCAATCATTTCAACATTCATAATAGCAAACACACATATAAGCTTAGTTCATTCTATTACCATTGAGTTTATTTGGAGGTATATGGACCTTGGTGTTTCCAGAGACTAGTAAACACCTAAACTCAAGTTTGAAGGAACACCTTTGGTTTCCCATGATTCTAGTCACAAGATAGAAGAAAAATGTTGGCGATCCCAAACGGTCATCAACAGGAAGTCCCTAACACTTCTAAATAGAAGACCTTGAAGGTAAAATCCTTATTGACATCTTTAGATTATGTATTCTTAGAAAATGAGAAGTTGATAATTATAAATGCCTAACTCATCAAAGAGTAGAAGAAAAATTTGTTGACAGTAGTCAACAAATGGACAACATTTTTTGCCTAGTCATATGATGAGATAACAGGAATAGATTTACACATATGCTAGTATCAAATCTACATAAACTCTACTATAAAATCCAAGAGGAAGCTACAAAGGAGATTGAATCCAAAGCTAAAACAAGTTGTTAAAATAGTAACTTCTCAAGATTGGGTTCATTTATCCAGTGGCAGAAAGTGAGTGAGTAAGCTTGCTTGTTATTGTACCAAAGAAAAGGGAGCAATGGAGAGTTTATATAGACTTTAGGCTACTAAACATGGCCACTTTCAAAGATCATTTTTCATTGTCATTTGTGGACCAGGTTTAGGATACTATTGTAGGGCACAACTACTATAGTTTTCTAGATAAGTATATTGGCTACAATCAGATTCAAATTGCTTTAGAAGACTAGGCCAAAGTAATGTTCACAAGTCTTTGGGAAAATTTTACATACAAAAAGATTCCCTTTGGTCTATGTAATGTTCCTATAACCTTCCAATGCTTAGTCCTCAGCATCTTTTAGCAATAAATTAGCAGTGGCATAGAAGTCTTTATGGTTGACTTCTCCACCTATGGTGCATATTTTGAACAAGCCTTGGACCATATTGAGCAAGTGCTGAAATGAAGTATGGGAATAAACTTGCAATTTAACTAGAAGAAAAGCCATTGAATGGTCTAGGAGGACATTGTCCTAGGAGATCAAACTTTAGAAAAAATTATTAAGATGAACCCTAATAAGGTAGGAATCATCAAAGGAATTATTAAATAACCCCAACTAGTCAAGGATGTGAGGTTATTCCTTGGACATATTGGTTACTATAGGCGCTTTATTAAAAAATTTTCAAAAATTGCCAAGCCACTTGTTAAGCTTACTAAAAAGGATGTAGCATTTAAATGGACTAAGGATTACGAACAAGCATTCTAGCACTTGAAGAAAAAATTTGTAGAAACACCAATTCTACGCATACTTGATTAGTCCAAATCTTTCTATAGCATGATAGATGTATCCAATTTTGCATTGGAAGTAATGCTTACATAAATGGATAATCAAAAACATCCATATTACATCCATTGTATAAATACAAGCATTGTGAGTACACAACTTAATTACACTACCATAGAAAAGGAACTCATGATGATGGTGTATGCTCTTGAGAAATTTAAGCACTATGTGCTTAGATACCTTATTTTTGTGCACGTTGATCATAGTGCAATTCACTTTCTCATGAACAAGCCAATAGTGATGTATAGTGGTTGGTGATTCTACAAGAGTTTGATTTAATAATGATGGATAGAAAGGGAACCAAGAACATGGTTGCTAATCATTTATCTTAGTTAAGATGGGATAACAAGGTTGATGAAGAGCATTTCTTCAACAGATTCCTAGATTAACTTTTGTTTGCTAAGGCAACCAAAGTTCCAGCACCAAGGAACACAAATTGATATGATGAATTCCTCTCCTATCTACTCACATAGGAGACTCTTGTAGAATGGGACCTTAGGAGAAAACAACAATTTCTCCACTAGGTCAAACACTACCTCGACATATAGGATAACCTCTATAAAATCTAGGTAGATGGCCTAGTACAATGGTGTGTTCCTAATGAAGATCAACTAGGAGTTTTTTAGGATGCACATGAGAGTCCTTGTTGAGACCACTATGCAGAAAGAAGAATAACCATAAAAATCCTGATGGTAGGATATTTTTAGTCTACACTCTTTAGAGATGCCCATCATTTCACCCATTCATGCAAGTGGTGTCAATGAGATGAAGTGATGAAAACTAAGATGAAAGGGCCTCAATAGTGGATCCAACCATTGAAGCCTTTTAACCTTTAAGGAATTAATTTCATGGGATCTATCACTCCCATGTTCAATTGAAAGTCTCACATTATTGTTGTTGTTGACTACTATACCAAATGGGTTGAACCTGTAGTTATTACTAATTGTACTTCTTCCATTGTAATTCAATTCTTTCAACAACATGTGATAAACAGGTTTGATATGCCTAGGACATTAATTTTTGATAATGTAACCCATGTCATAGGTGCTAGATTTCACAAGTTGATGTAATGTTTAGGTGTGGAACATATACTTACAACTCCTTATTACCCATAAGCTAATGGATAAACTGAAGTTACTAATAGGAAGATCATGAGGATTTTGACAAGAACCATTAGTAGATATAGGAATGATTAGAGCACAAAACTTAACAATGGTCTATGGGCTCTTCACTTAACATGGAAACTTGCTATAGGTTACTCTTCCTATGATCTAGTGTACGGAAAGTTGCCCAAACTATAGGAATGATTAGAGCACAAAACTTAACAATGGTCTATGGGCTCATCACTTAACATGGAAACTTGCTATAGGTTACTCTTCCTATGAGCCAGTGTAAGGAAAGTTGCCCAAACTTCTAATTCAAATTGAACTCCATACACTCACAACTGCATGTGACCTTGACTTGAACATTGAATTAGCACAAAAAAGAAAACTAATAACTCTTAATGTACTTGATGAGAATTGAAGGGTAGCTTTGATGTTGAATGAAGTACATGAGACATACCATAAATAATGTCATGATGCTTGATAAGAAAAGTTGCATTTCAACTAGGAGACAAGGATTTCTATTGGAATCCCATACATGTGCTTCAATAAACTAAGTTTCAAACATTGTGGAAAGGATCATACATTGTATACTCAACTTTTCCTTTTGGGGCTATGATGATTTACCACCCAACAAGTCTTCAAAAGCACATGCTAGTTAACATCCAACAATTAAGATCCTTTAAAGACTTCCAAGTAAACAATTGTACCCACAACATCTTAACATAAGGTCAAGCTCACTCCATTTTCAAAATCTCCTCCTTCCAACTTAGTCATGTCAGAGAAGACCATTTACCCTAATACCTTGAAGAAAATGAAAGTTTTTATTCTTTTTTGTTTTATATCATTTTTTGTATGTTTTCCATTTTCCTTATCTTTTGATATTTTTATATACTTTATTTTGCTTTACCTTACCTTTACATTTTCTTTTACTTTAAATTTTTCTTTTGTTTATGTTTTTGTGATATTTGATTTTATTCCATTCTTGTTGCAAATTTTAATGATTACTAAATCTAGTTGTTAAGATTGTAACCATCTGTATAGGTCAACTTTTTTTTTTTTTGGGTTATGCTCACTACTAAGGATTTATCAATTTTCCAATGGTACTAGGTAGTGAACTTATGACATCCAACCATTCCATTTCTATCATAGTGAGATTTGTATCATGGTAGCACGATGGTTTCTTCATACTAAAACTAAAACTAACATGTGATCTTGTTATTAAGCAAATTAAGAATGAACCAAGTGAAAATGAAAAACAATGTGGTATCAAGGGGATTTGTTAAGTTCTCTCCCTTTCTAAGTACTATGACTCCTCATGAAATGTATCATCACTTCTCCTATAATACACAAAAGAAAGTAAGTCATTGTAAAGTGTGGTTCTTAAATAAAAAAAAATAGGAATTAAGACACACCTCTTTGAAGATCTCTTGGGAAATAAGCACTAGTTTTGGGGCTTGAAAGACATGTTACCCATTCCTGAAGGCACCCCTCTAACTAAAGCCCAAATTTCTTCCTTAAACATCTTTAACTACTTTCTTCTTTTCCTAGAACAATGATCATTCTCTGTGGTCATTATAGTCTCATGGAGGTACGAAAGAAGAAACATATTAATGTGAGACCACTATTAATGGTATAGACTTGGTCTAAACTTGGAATAGACTAGTATCTAAATCACCTTAATCATGCATTTCACAAGGATCTCCTATGGCTATGATCAAGGTTCTTCTCTTCTAATCTCTCTCTACACATCTTTTGATACTCCATTCTCTTACCTCATTACACCATATCATAGTCATCTGTTAATTTTCACTTTGTAGATTACATGATCCTAAGACAATTACTTATAAAAGTATGATTTATAAAATTGAATTTCATCATAATTTGACATTCTAATAATGACATAATATCAATGATTTCATTAATATGATGTCATGCACATGATATGTCATTGTTGATATAATTTCTTAGGATGTGTGCACCCCTATAAATATGACGCTTGGGCACACGATTGAACAACGTCTCATTACCATCATAATAGAACTCTTGTAGTTTGATTTCTTGAACTTAGACTTAGCAATAGAAGAGTGAATACATGTAGTGTGATGTGTCATAGTTGAACAATGTCTTTATTCGAGCAAGTTGTACTTAGGCATAAGTTGTGATGGTAATAAAGATCGAGACTATTTTCCATCATTGCAGCATTTCCTTAGTTTTTAGTTTTACTTAGCATAATTCCTACTATTTTACTAGCTTAATATGTTACTTTTCAAACACTTTATTTTTCCTTGCATGTTATTAAAGCAGAATGAGTATGACTAATTTCAAGTGCTTTAAGTGTAATCGTTTGGTAGTCCCAGTAGTGGTTTTACTTGATTCTCTTAGTAGTGAACTCACTTGGCAACCTAATAACAATTACATGAGCCCAAGGTGTGTATGGTGAATTAAGAATAGATACTCATTGCTATAGGCTAGAATAGAATTATGTTTTCATTATTAGTTAGATTTAGGATTTAACTCTACTTTTACTATTTCTATACTTAGGAGCATAACTGACCCTACAACATCATTTAACATACACATCAGTGTAAGCTAAACCATACACTTAGACTTCACTAGCTTGAAGTGGGAAGACAATGATCATGAGCTTAACTCAATTACTAGCATATCAACATTGTCCATCCATGGATTAAAATTGGGTCACACATGCACATTCATGACTTGTATGATTGAGTGTTTGATGCTCCATCGCTCATCATTGGCACCATTGTTGGGGATGTGTCAATGTGTGTTGAGTAATTGATTTCACAAAGTTCGTTATAGTAAGAACCAAAAGTTAATCTTCCTAATCTCTAAATAATTTTAACAAACACACACTTAACCAAGTATCATAACTAAAACATGGCTTTGAGAAAAGACACACTATCATCTACCAAAGAGATGAAAAGGGTAATGATAGCATAAATGACAATGAAGACTAGAGTACGCTGATGCAAGTAAGAATCTTATACACTCATGATGATGCTTACTATCTTTATTTTACCTTCATCTTCCACCAAGATGGGAAAATCAGGTAGAGAGACTTACAAGGCAACATTTTTTTGCCTCCTAGGTGTTCAACAATGACAATGCTTCACATAGTTGTAAGGGGAATGAATTTGAGTCATGCACACGAAGGATATCATGTAATCAAACACATGAAAAGGCCCTACAAACCCATAGAGGCACAAGGAAAGAGAGATGCTACTATGTAGATCAAACATGCGCATAATAAAGGGAAGCAACTTAACTCTTCTGTTATCTTAAGAGAACTAGATGGTGATGCATTCATAGTGGAAAAACTCCATCAAGATCATGAAGTTAATTCTCAAATGCCTATTATTCTTTTGGAGGAACCTATCAAAGTGCAGTTGCATTCAACCTTAGCAGATACATACAAAAGAGAAGCCAAAGACTCTAAGCACAAGTAGGACTTAAGGCCAAGAGCTTTTGTTGGATCCCATAGAGAAGCATATTAGAGTCATAGAAGGAGGACTAGTTGGCACTGTTCTCCCACTACTTCATCTGGATACTAATGGTTGTTGATCAATTCTGATCTAAGGGAACATAGGAACAGAGACCATGATAGGGAAAGATGTCAAACTCATAATCGAAATGACTATCACCCAAGGCACTATGATGAGGAAGATGAAGAGCATGAGCTAAGAAGAAACAAAGATAGACATAAGAATAGAGAGAGATACATGCATTAGAGGAAGCATCACTACAACAAAGTAGACAAATCCTATGAGTGTAAAGAACCCCTATTGGAAACTCAAAGAATGATCAATATATGGGAAGCTATTTATATCCCAACCAGGCACATGAGGGATAGCTGTATAAAGTGGCTAAACATGAACAAAATGCCAAAATTTGAGGGTGGTTACAATGTAGATCCACAACATCATCTTCAAGCATTCCATGATGCTTGTAACCTTCAAAACGTAGAATGTAATTAGCAAAAACTCAAGTTGTTCCCTAGGACACATGTCAAAAAGGTTGAAAGCTAGTATAGATCATTGGAACTGAAATCAATCAAGTGCTTGAACTTGTTAATGACAAGTATCAAACCTATACATGGGTGTTAACCTTAGCAAACAAATTCAAGGATGGAAGCAAGGGACCCATGAATCCCTTAATGTAGTAATGGGTAGATACTATTTGCTTCTACATAGGTGCCTAGGCCATAGATTTTTCCAAAGGAAGCAGCTTAAGAACATTGTTGATGGGCTATGAAACAAAACTAGGAAAACCCTTAGGGTTTATGCCCAAGGAAGATTATCTAAGATTACCATCCATTGTATCCAGAGATTTATTAAACAAGTGACAAAGGAAGATGGTGAACTAAGGAAGAGAGAATTAGTTGAAGAGTATAACAGAGATCCATTAATTGGGAAGAGAGATGGATGAATATGCGATCCACAAGAGGAGGAAGCCTTGGATGAGGTAGCACAAAAAAAGACACCACCTATTTAGAAATCTATCATAGATATAGTGAATATGGTAGAAAAGATGTGGGATTTAGTAGATGACAAGTTTGTAACAACTTTGAAAATTATGAAGGAAAGAACTAAGCAGACCTTCAACAAAGGCAAGAAGAAAAAGAAGAAAAGAAATTTTGGATGAAAAGGAAAGGTAGCTTTAGCGGTAGACTATTTGGATATAAGCTTGGATGAGGGGGGAAAATGTTTTATGTGCTCGTATGACCACTCTAAGGGGTGCTGCCCTGTCATGGCACATTTAGAAGAAATAGGGGCATATGCATTGAACCCAAGATTCATTAAGAAGAAAATGCTCAAATAGTTACCTTATTCTCAAGGTAACTACTAGCAGACCTTCCAACCAGTCTACTACCCTAGTGGAGCTTATCCATAGCCATAGGAGCAGTATCATTAGTAGTGGCAACAACCATAATTGTGGGTGATGCCACCACCATGACAACAATATCCATATCAGCAACTAGACCCACATGAATACTATGTCTAGCATTTGATTTCTCTAGGTAATGCAGTGGTTTAAAGTCCTCAACATTATCCCTAGAATATCACAGGCCAACACCTCCAAGAATGGACTTTAATCAGTACATGCATCCACAAGTAGTTGGCTCTATTAATCAACCATGTAATCCTTTACCACTTGTACCATCACCTACAGTGTCGGGAGAAGGACCATCACAACCTTAGCAGAAAAAAGCTACAAGGGTAGTGAATGTACAAATCAAGGATAATACTAACAATACTAAGCACAAATCTAAGAAACATCCTTTCTTTAGGAATAGTCTAGAAAAGGCTAGTAGAGTTAGAGCTTCATTGAGACAAGTTTCTTCTATGAAGGATCCTCCTACTAGCACCTAGCTTCCCTAATAATTAGTTTAGAAACTGAAAACTTTCATGCTTACTAAGATAGTGTTCGAATAGATTAAGGCAGGGACAATTCCCAAGAAAAGAATGGATCTAGGAGTTCCTTTGATTTATTTATGAGTAGTTGGAAATTCACCATGCAAGGCTCTCCTAGAGTCAAGTTTTAGGTAAATTTGATATCTCAAGAAACATACAAGGCATGAAACCTATTACCCTTAAAGAAGTGCAACATAAGGTTAGAGCTTGTAGATCAATTTGTCACCATTCCTTTAGGATAGATAGAAGATGTGGTGACCACTATTAATGGATGGCCTTATCCAACAGGCTTTTTGACATGAAAAATAACCATAAGGAATTTCCCATCATAATGGGAAGAGCATGGCTTAACACAATAGATGCTAAGTTGCGAATGAGAAATTTATTTGTAGAAATCTCTAAGGAAGACATGCAAGGAGCCATACAAATGTAAAGAATTCCATGCATCACTAATGATAACAAAGGATGCAGTTGTGGACCAACACTTCAGAATGTCAACACAATCTTGACATTAGCCTATAACAAATGTGAGAAACAAGTGTGTGGACAAAAAGAAGCATGGGCTACTAAATCAAAACATACCTAGTGGTCAAAAATTGAGAACCTAAAAGTGTCTAAAACATGCATGTTTTAGTTTGACCCACTTATTAACTCCTATTTTAAGAAAATGACCCCAATTGAGAGCTCACAAATGGAAACATTAAACCATAATCATACACAAGCAAATAGAGGAAATAAGGACTCAGAATTTGAATTTAGGAATTAACAAGAGAGTACAGTTGGACCTTCTGAGATGTAAAGACCATCTATTCCAAGAAAATATATATCCTAAAATGATCAAAATTTGATTACTATCAAGATTACTTGGGACAATAACCAAAAAACTAAATCATCGAGGATGGTAAGTGAGAAACTTGGAGTGTATGATCTAGGGGACCTAGGGCCCATTTTCTGAACACTTGCCCATGAGTTTAGTCATTGGGGAGATGCCTTATCTTAACTTAGCAGTTAATAAGCACTTTTTAACTTTTTTTTTCTAAATTTTGTGGCTTATAATTTTTGTTATACCTTTTTATTTTCTTAATACTTTTTTACATTCTTTGATATCTTCTCATTCTTTTATACTTTTTCATTTCTTAATCATTTGATATTCTTTGTTATTTTCTAATTCTTTAATAATCTTTCATTCTTTTTGTCTCTTTAATTCTTGATATCTTTTCTAATTTTTTGTATTTTTTCTTCATTTTACTTGTACATATTTTTGTCAATTTTCAATAAAACACACCAAATAAGGCTAGAGGTAGTTTTGATAAGGTGAATATTTCTCTATATTATCGATCATAAGAGACTATTTATCTATACAACAAAATCATAACATTCACCCACCCATTCCAACAATAAGAGGATTTTACCATGGCCATAATGATATTCTTCTCATAATAAAACTAAAATAAACTTGTGATCATTATGCCTGGACAGACGAGTGAAGAACCTAGTGGGAATGCAAAGGGTGTGACATCAAGGGGATTTGTGGAATTTCTTAGACTACTACTATGATTTCCATCCTTTTGCTAAAGATGTATTCTATCCTTGTAGATCTAACAAAAAATGGAAGTAAGAGTACAATAAGTTTTGTCTTATCATGTCACTGGAAATACATGTTATGCATGCCTCAAGGTAATCCTTTGGTAAGGTTAATGTAGTCAAAAATAAAATTCATGCACAAAATAAATTTCTCGGAGTCCTACTAGAAAGACATGTTACCCATGCCTAAAGGTGGGTAGCTTCTTAGGAATCTAAAAAATTATAATAAAAGTGTAATTAATAAACTCCTCCCTTCGATAATATGCTAAGTGGTAATACTCTTTGCAATAGCGGTAGTCTTATGGTTGTGAACTTAAGAGATGAAGTAATGCGCTGTCACTGGAAAGTGGTCTAGACTTAGTTTGAGTCTTGGAATGAAGTGCTAATGATTACTCTAATCAAAAATTCCACACAAGAACTCATTATGCCTATGGTAAGACACCTCATGTCCCGACTCTAGCAATCCCTTCTATAGTCAATCTCACCTCACTATATAGTTAATCATAACTTTTTGTTTTATGTAATATAGCGTTATTTTCCTAACCTAGTGATACTAAAATGTGTGTTTTTCTAAACATGTGTCTTACATTCAACTCCTTAAGTACCTAAGCACACTTTTAGGCATGGTTATCCAAGGGCATTAAGGGCTAGACCTTGCTTTGGGGAGGACCCACTTGTATAACTCTTGTATTTTATACTTTGCGAGAAATTCCACATCATCTTGTTCCTTCTAAGATCATCCAAACATCTAATAAGCACTTTCCTTGCTTTTGAAAATCTATCCATGAACCTACAACCCTTAATCCATCTTATATACACTTAATCAACTTTCATAGCCAAAAATTCCTTCTTTATGAACTTTCAGTGCCTAATTTTCACAATGTAAGCATCATAGCTATTCTAAAATCTTGTAAGAATGTTCATTGTCTTCCTATCATTCAATTTATCTCCCTGTTTGCATTAGAAAATTCTCATAAAAGTTGAAAATTTTGAGGTGATGTTATTGATATGATGTATGAGCTCCTCATATGTCGTTGATACGATGTCATGCTACAAAAATACTATATATCAACACGGAGAGTTAGAAAAATTTTTCATTCTTATCATTTGCCATAAGAGAAGTTTTTGCTCTTCTTCTTTTAAGCTCTGACAAGCTAACTTCCACAAGCCATAACTTTGCCCCTATAGCTCTAATTTTTGAAATTATCAAACCTTGTTGATCACAGAGTGCTCAACTTAGTCATGGAGGGATGACATCAAGGAAAATTTGAGCCAAATTTTTTAAAAAAATTACCTAACTCTGGAAGATAGTTTAAGGGTGAGTAAGATAAAACATAAAGGATATTATCATGAATTTAGTAATTTCAAGCCAAATAATTCAATAAATTCTTCTAATAAACCATTCCAACTAATTCTAAGGTATTATGAGGCAAAAGAGATAATAAGTGTGGAAGGTCATGAAAATTAAAGATGAACATCTAAGAGGATTCTTTTTGGAAATGTTTCTAACTTTGTAGTCATAATAAAATAAAAAATTGATCTAACCAAGGGTATGAGCAAGTAAAAGACTATTAAATAATGGTATGAACATTCTAATAATTTCAAATCCTTGTTGATTGCAGATGGCCTCAAAGATGATACTAGAAGGAGAACCTCACAACTAAGAAGCAAAAGACCAAGAGGTTGAGGGAGAGGTTGCAGTGGAGAATGAACTCCACTAGTAGAGCATGTGGAGTAGAAAGCCTAGTCTTTTAATATGTATCAACAAATGCTTGCTATTGAACACTCTACCCAAGCAGGGGCTGAAGCACCACAAGTACCAGAACAAGGACAACACCTCACGCTATCACCTGAATGTCTCCAAGCCATCTAGGAAAAGTCAATCATGTCCACAGTCATTGTGGAACTTAAATTTGGCCCTTTATGGAGTTTTCACCAGAGGTCATTAGAACACAAATCTAATCATCTCCCCTATGCCCTACCTTGTCAACAAGTGGAGAATGGTACTTAGGGAAAACCCTTCAATTTTGGCGAAACAAGCAAGCAGATGCCATGGTAAAGATAGAAGGAGTTTCCGTGTCATATTCAGTGGAGGAAATAGCCAAAGCCCTCAATTTACCAAATGAAGAGGCTAATGTAATGTTGATATCCACATGGTTTGATACTGATGTAAAGAGATTATGGCTACACTGAGCCTTTGGTAAGGAGGATAAGGAGTATAGTGAGCTGATTGTAGAGGACAAGATATATTTCAAGATTGGCACCTATCATCTATTTCCAACTAAAAGCATTAATAAGATATCCACTTATGTAGCTAGAGGAAGCACCATATTGATGGAAAACTTCAATGCCAATATTGCCCATCCATACTTCCTCAAAATCCAAAGGTGATTTGAAGAGAAGAAGGTGGGAAAGCCAACATTGTCATTCCCCTGCTTCATCAGGAAGCTGTGTAAACAAGCAGGCATACTAGATTATACAAATGATGTTTTGAGAAAAACACAAAATGCCTCATATGCTGAGATGTCAAAATCCATGCCTCCAAAGAAGGATCAATTGGAGAAACAAGTAGGTATTGAGGGAGCTACAAACTCAACTCTTGTTAACACCATTCAAGCTACTAGCAAACAACAGCAAGCAAGACCTAGTAACCAGCTATCAATCAATCAAAAACAATAAGAATGACAAGTTTCACCACTACCACTATAAGATTATTGATCTTCCATGAGGTATTTACAATAGATTATAGATATAATCAGCCGAGGAATAAGAGTCAGGGCTAATCTCTACAAGATCATAGAAGATGCAGTTAGACCACCATCTCAATAGACCTTGCCAGTGGAAAAATATCATTGCAGTTAGGAGGAGGGGATGCTTGGTCATAGCAAATTTCAAGGAACACTGCATCATTCCAAGTGATGCTGGAAATTGAAGAAGGAGCCACAATGGTGGTCATGCAACATCAAGATGTAGTGGGAGCCTCTAAAGTGATTATTGATCACATCAAAGAGTCCATCAACGTTCCTGTTATGTCACTAGCTAATATCTTTGAAGCACGAGATGCTTAAATGCTCACTAGAAACTCAATGACTTCAGCTGAACATGAAGACATCTTAGACAGACTGTTGTAGATGGGGCAAGTTATGCAAAATCTCTTTGATATCTCTAGTGATATCACAACAATCAATTTTGATCTAATCACCACCAAAAGAAAGTTGGTCATGGCCAAGACCAGGGCAGAGCATGCTAACAAAAAAGTCTAGAAACTGCAAGAAGAGTTTGTGACCTTGAGAGTAGAAAGAAGAGATCCCATGAAGTTCATGACACCTGACCAACTTGACCAATTTTGAATAGACCATATGAATTACCTCATCAACCATAATCTAAAGATAAACCAAGAGAATAAGAAGTGGTATGGGATGCATTAGTGATAGGAGCATAGACATATGTGTATGCTAAGGCACTCACTACTCTACAAGAGGAGAATAAACAATTAGTTGCAAAAAATGCTCGGTTGACCAACATTAAGCGACAAAAGAATGTTCTTAAAGAAAGCCTTCAACAACTTGAAGAACAATTAGTTCAAGTCAACCAAGATATGAGTTAGTTGACCCATGAATGTAGGATCCTATTAATGGAAAAAGTCCATGCAATTGGATGGAAATCTATGATTGAGATTAGCGTGTGGCAAAACGAGGCTAAGAAGCTTGAATGGCTTAAAGAGCATTTCCAAGATCAGGTGGGCATGTATAAGCAAATAAATGAAAAAAAAAATCCATATGGCTAAAGCCAAGATCAATTTCATTACAATGTAGAATCCAAACTGGCAACCACTCTTGGATAATGTAGTCCATGTCCATCAAGCAGAAACCAAAAATAAAGATATGCAGATTGAAGATATTATAGAATACATGGGGTTATCGAATCTTTGCTACACTAACTTGGCCATGTTAACAATAGGCAAGCCCAGGAATGAATTGGAGCAATAGGTAGCAAGAATGTATGTCCTATATTAGAAAGAATTTATTGATAGAAAAGATGCTTTGTAGAAACTACATGTGGTAAATTCTAAAGTTGAAGTTGTCAAAGCTAGCTACTAGGACCAAAAAGATGTTATAGCTAACCTAGCTTGTAAAATGATTGATTATCAAGAATTGAGGAAAACAACCAGGGCATTTGAAGCAGAATGACCATAGTTCGTAGTGCAGTATAGCAAAGTCAGTCAAATGTTCCTACAATTGCCATGCCCGTGGGATGTACCAGCTTCATTACACATCACTCACCAAGCATGGATGGTACACAATCCCAGGATGAAAGAGGAAAAACTTTAGACATTACTCAATAGGTATCAATTCAAGAAGCATGATGATAAAGAGAAGTAGTTGGTGAAAGAGCCACCATCGATGGGCACATAAACTACATTGAGCTCCTTTACTTTTTTTTGTTTTATTTTCTCATACACTTGTGTCAAATTTTGTAAAAATACGACTATGGCATTATGAGTCATGTAAATAGTTAGTTAGTCATGTTTAGTTAAATCTACCTCCCAATTTTGTAAGGGACTCTATCCTGATTTTTTTTAACTTGAGGATGAGTTTCTAGTCAGTTGTGGGGGCATGATAAAATGAAATTTCATCAAAATGTGACATCACAACAATGACATTGTATGAATGATGTTGTTCATATGATATCATGACACATGATATGTCATTGTTGATATAATGTCTTGAGATGTGGGCACTCCAATAATGTTTCATTCATATCGTAATAGAACTCTTGCCATTTGATTTCTTGAACTTAGGCTTAGTGATAGAAGAGTGAATGCTCGTAGTGTGATGTGTCATAGTTGAATGGTATCTTTATTCAAGCAAGTTGTACTTAGGCACAAGTTGTGATGGCAATAAAGATCGAGACTATTTCCCATCATTGTAGCATTCCCTTAGTTTACTATTTTACTTAGCATAATTTGTACTATTTTTTAGCTTAATACTTTACTTTTCAAGCACTTTATTTTTACTTGCATGTTATTAAAGCGGAATGAGTATGACTGATTTCGCATGCTTAAGTGTAATTTTTTGGTATTCCTAGTAGTGATTTCACTTGATTTTCTCAGTAGTGAACTCACTTGGCAACCTAGTAACTGTTACATGAACCCAAGGCGTGTACAGTGAATTAGGAACATATACTTATTACTATAGGCTCGAATAGACTTACATTTCCAATATTAATTAGATTTAGCATTTAACTCTACTTTACTATGTCTACACTTAGGAGCATAATTGGTCCTACAACATCATTTAACATATGCCTCACTATAAGCTAAACCATACACTTAGAATTCACTAGCTTGAAGTGGGAAGACAACGATCACGAGCTTAACTCAATTACTAGCATATCAACATTTTCCATCTAAGAATTATGATTAGGTCATGTGTGAACACTTATGACTTGTATGGTTGAGTGTTGGATGCTCCATTGCTCATCAATGGTATTTAACCTAAATCACCATTTGATATCTAGGATGCCTACAAACTCCTTATGATGTGATTGTGCAAGGGAATTTTTAGGCATCAACTTACTTTGGTGAGGGTCCATTTGCACAGCTCTTGGTTCCTTCTATTAAACCCCATGTCCATAAGCCTCAATTCCATTACTAGAAATCTTGATAACCTACAACATCCAATTTTGTGCTTATATTATTTTTAGAAACATATCCTATTTACCCATTGAAGACACTCAATTCACTCAAATTCATGAACTAGAATCTTATAAGATGTTGTTGCCTTAGTTCCATAGCTTTTTGATTTCCATTTGACTCTTATTTCATCCTTGGAATCTTCAAAATTTCCTTAGTTTTTTAGCTATAAAAATTATTTTGAATGATTGCATCAACGAATCTCCGTTGATGTGGTTAGATACATCAACGTAGCCCCTTCAATGTAGTATAAAAATACTATATATATGCATGATACTCAGCTCATTTTTTCATATTTTGCCTCAAAGAAATAGAGAGTTGTTATAATTTTCAAAGTCTGAAACCTTTCCAAAGCCATAACTTCCTCATTGCTTAGCCATTTTCATCCATTTTTTAATTCTCAAGCTTGCAATGTTATGTTTAATGTCATGGAGGCATCAATGCTTGGCCTTGTCAAACAATATTTAACACCTTGTAGATTAGGTATTTAAATAATGTTACAAAGAATTAATATCAACAACCAACCTTATTTGAAGTGGAAATAAAATAATAATAAAACATTATCATGCATTACAATTGCTAAAAAGGGCTTAATGATAAAGTTTCAAATTTTCTACCAAAATTAACCCAACAATTGAAATGTATCTAGACTTAAGAGGATTAAATCAAAATAATTACAAGCAAGATAACCATTAGAAGCAAGATAACCATTAGAGCCCAAGTGAAAATAACCTCAAGGAGAAAGAGGACAACCACAAAAGCAACCCCAAGAATAAGCCACTAAGATGTCTCATGCTATTGGGCCCTTGTGCGAAGAGCTTGAGGTGGAATCTATTTGCCAAATTTCCACTGCAGAGATAGGGTAATCCAAGGAGGATGAAGTTCCAAGATCTATATCCAACTTAGAGGTCACTCTCATCAAGGCATACTTGGAAAAGAGATGAAGCAAGAAAGCCTAGAGCTTAATCTTTCAAGAATTAAACTTCAAGTCCTTCCTTGAGTTAGCACTGGTGGAGGTCAACACTTAGTTGCAAGAGTCTCCACTATGATGTACTCCCTTCATGAATGGAGAATGGTACATCAGAGAAACCTATCTCTTCTTGAATGACCATCAAGAAGATATCATGGTAAAAATCAAGGACATCATCATCTCTTATTTAGTTGAGGCAATCTTAGAAGCCCTTAGATTACTTAACATTAGGGCAAAGCTGGTGAACATATCCATCAAAGTGGATTCTAAAGTAAAGAAAGAATAGACGTGGTGGTGCTATGGAGTGGATAGCAAGGAGTATGGTACTCTTAAAAAAGTAGAATGAGCCTATTTCAAGATCACAAACTATCATTGCAATCCCATGATGAGACCAAGTAAGGTGACTACCTTCTCTACATGGGCATGCGTAGCTTTGAGTGGAAAGTTCCAAGGCAATCTTTCCCAACTCATCTTCTTGGAAGTTGAGAAGTAGTTCAAGGAGAATAAGAAGAGTAGGAAGACACACCTCTTTCCCTACCTAATTAGAAAACTTTGCAAAAGGGGAGACATAGCTCACCATGTCAATGTTATCATTAGTAGAGCTATTGCTATATATGATAGAAGATGATAAAAGACAAGGCTCCTATTAAGCTTTAAGAGAAGGAATTTTCATCTCCACTACCACTTGTAGCATCGAAGATAACTTCTTAGATGGTAGAAGCTACTACATGCCTCAAGAATCTTAGAGAATAATAGCTACAATAATAAGCCTTTAGTGATGGTGGTGAATCCTCAATATACCATTTGATCATAAGCCATCTCAACAACATTACCATGACCATTAGCTTGCCAACAAATGAATTGGTCCTAATATTCTTCACGTAGTAAGATCATATTCCTATTTTCACCAACCCCAATGCTAGAGAAGTCACTATCTTCATTTTGATGTAAGAATTCCCTAAAATCTTTGGGAATGTAGCAGCCTTCTTTGTCATGCTGGAGAAAGGGGAAAGAGTAACAGTCTTGGTTATGCCACATAACGACCAAGAGACTACATCGGAGGTTGTTGCAAATAGAATTGGAGAGGCCTTAAGCACTCCTGTAGCATCTATTCCTAATATTGTTGTCATGACAAACATCCAAATATCTGCAAGAGACAAGAGCAAAGGAATAACTGCAGCACAACATGAAGAAATGCTAGAGTAACTAGTTAGAGCCAAGAAACCAATTTTAGAGATCTTCGATCTTTTGAAAGACCTTTAAACCACCTAGTTGTAGCTACTAAAGGCAAGGAGAAAGCTACTCATTACATATGTGCAACTTGAGGAGTCCACCACTAGCAATTGATGGTTGGTAGTGAAGGTTGCAGAACTTAGAGTCTACTTGTCTAATTCGTCCATCTTAAGACCTGAACTTACTAGGGATGAAACTTTTTAGTACCTTCAACAAAAAATCCAAGAGGCCAAGAATATGAAAGAAATGGTATTCTTTAATGTGTCCTTGTTTAAAGCAATGATGAATTCTACTAGTTGTAACCTTCAACAAATACATAAAGAGAATCTTTCTTTGAGTAAGAAAAACCATCACCTATGAAACGTTATGCAGCAGAAAGAATAATTGGTAGAATATATTGTTGACCTTTTGGTATGTCAAAACCTTAAAGAAAATGGAGAATGTAGAATTTATGTGTGTGATCTTGTAGGGCCATTAGAAAATCAATCAGCAAAGAACTTCAAACTAAGAAACAATACTTCAGAAACAAGATCCACAATGAGATGTCAATGAAGACTAAGTGGACTAGATGAAAGCATGGATGTTAATTGAGTCTATAAGCCAAACGAAGATGTTCCAGAGACTATCAAGAAGCCCAAGGGTTATAAAAATGCTTCATATCTCAAAGTAATTTTGGAAGGTAGATGTCTGGTAGAAACAACAGACATCTATCTCACATAGTAGACATCTATGGAAAGATGTCTCTCAATAGACATCTATACTCCTAGGTAGATGTTTCTCCTACATTGAGGTCTCTCTTAGACAGACATCTAAAGTTTGAAGTATACATTTATACTAGCTGTTTGATAGCCATTGCATGAATTTCAAGGAGTTTTCAAAAAATCTAAGGGTATTATACAAAGTGAAAATATTGAGAATTGTGCAAGCACTGTTCATCTAAAGACTCATCATTAACTATTCTACATGATTTTATTTTTTCTCTTCATTATATTATCATTTTCATGTATTAATTGTATTGAGCTTAAAGTACAAGGATTTGTAAATTTAGTTATGCTCTTTCCTTGTTTCTTTTCCTTATTTCTTGTAGCCCTACAGTGTTGATGTGCTTCTTGTGAGAAGACGTCTTTATTGAGCTTGTCAGGATCCTATGGGATTAAGTGGTTTTATGGTGTCAAAACACTCTAGTGTAGAGCTTAATTTTGTAAAGGTTGTGGGATCCTCTAAATCATATTTTTTAGCTTGTTGGGATCTCTTTGATTTTTTAGGTTGTTTTGACTAGAATCTCTTTGATTTTGAAACTTAAAAAGCCTTGGCTAAAGCTCATGATGCTAAAAATATTTGGATACTTTGGAAGCTAAAAATACTCTTGCTAAAAGCCTTATGGATTAGCTAAAAATTGAAGATGAACCTTGCAAGAATATTTTTAAATTTTGGAAAGAAAAGGGTTAAGTACCTAAACTAAAATTACTTTATATAAACGATTTCATCATTAAAGATCCTAAGACTATTAATAATTTTTTAGCAAATGATTTTGCTTCTATCTTTTCTTTTGAATGTTTTAGTAAAGAATCCTTGCAGATTTCTATCTTTTTTCTAAAGGTTTTAGTAAGAAATCTAGGTCTTTAGTATGCATGTTACTCATCTTAATCAAACTATTCTTGAAGTAGAAATTATAGTGGATGAAATAAAAGCAACAACCTTTAGTTTAGCATATGGTAAAGCTCAAGGTTTTGATGGTTTTCTTATTGATTTTTTTAAAGAAGCATTAGAACATCATTAAAGATGATCTTTTTTATGTTTTCCAAAAAGCCATTAAAAAAGTTTCTCTTAGTAAAAATATTAATAAAGGTGTGATTAATCTTCTTCCAAAGAATGTAGATCTTTAACATATTGGTAATTGGAGGCTTATTAGTCTTTTTAACAATACTTATAAAATTTTAGCTAAATGCATGGCTTGCCAAATTTAGAAGATTTGAAGATATCATTAAACCTAAGTAGACTTATTTTGTTAAAAGTAGATATATGTTAAATAAGGTTATTGTATCTAGGGAGGGAATGCAGCGGGCTTCTAATACTAACCAAGACATTGCTTTTATTAAGTTAGATTATGAAAAAGCTTATGATAAGATCAAATGGAATTTCGTTATTTCTCATCTTTATAAATTGGGATTTGGTGATTATTTTATTCAAATTGTCTATATCTTGCTCACTGATGCTAATGCTCATGTTGCTACTAATTTTGGATAAAGTTCCTGCTTTTCTCTTCAATGGTCAATCTATCAAGATTGTCCTCTAGCTTTCTATATTTTTATTATTTCTACAAATTTTCTTTTACATAATTTACATTATGATCTACAAGGAAATTTAATTAAGGGAATTTCAATTGATGATCAAGGTATTTAATTGCTTAACATGCACTTTGCAGATGATTCTATTTTTATGATCAACAATTTTCTACAACATATCATAACTCTTTTAGCTAGAGTGAAGAATTACTGCATGTTATCTCACTCTTGGATTAATTGACAAAAATTTGCTATTTATTGTAATGGCAATATTAATGAGCAAGTTACCCTCTAGCCTTGAAAAATCTTGAAAAAAGATTTTATTTTTAAAATTTTAGGAATACCTTTTTCTTTTGAGCCTAATCTTACTATTTTGTGGAATTATGTGCTTGATAAAATTGAAAAGAAGCTTGATAAAAGGAAAGAAAAAAAGCTTATCCTTAATAGCAATGTTGGAGTTATTAAGCAAATATGGAATCAACTCATGCTTATTAATCCAATTTTTGGGCTCCTAAGAAATTTTATAAGAGAATTGATCATATTATCCATTAGTTTCTTTAGTCTACTAAGTAACAAAGAAAAGGTTTTTCTAGAGTTTCTTAGGATATTTATACTAGCAGTAAGAAAGATGGAGGACTTAGCCTCATTAATTGTTATAAATAGAGTATTTCTCTTGTAGAAAAATGTATTGTAAAGTGCATTAATGGAGATGATGTTTGGATGCTTCTTCTAAGAAATAGACTCATGCAAGGATAACTTAAGAATAATAATAGTTGGCCTTCTACTAACTTGCTTCACTATCTTCTTTTTCTTTAGGCCACTTATATTCTTAGTTCTTGAATGCTTAAACAAGTTTAAAAGACATTGTGCAAGCTTAGTAAATATTGGAGTTATAATCATATTATAGTTTTAAAAGATATGCTTAAGAAAATTAGCTCATGGTGGCTTTCTTTTAATGAAGGATCTTTGGCTGCTAATGCATCTTGATTGTGTACAACTTAGAGTAAATTTGGTATCACTTTAGTGTCTTATCTATGTATGCATGATAGATGAATTACTTGGAATGAAGCTTCTTGCCTCTATGGTTTGAATAGAAAGAGGAAAAATAATTTTGAAAAATTAATTTCTAATATTGAGAATTATTTAAAGTTAATAACAATTTGCATAAGGATTTTCCAAATATTTTTTAGAAGGATGATAGATATGGTTTGTCTTTTAATTTGAAAGTTGCTTATGAGATTATTACAAAGAATGAGTTTATTTATATCAAATTCAATAAGGCCTAGAAAATGCAATTATCATCATGATTTTGGATGAGGAAAATAAAAGATATTTGAAGAGCTCATACATTTTCTAAAATTTGTATTTTTTATGGTGTCTTATTCATTAAGGTCTTCCTATTAGTGTTCATCTTAAACATATGGAAAATGTTTCTCCTCAATATCCTCTTTATGAAATTCAAAACTCATTTTCTCATTTTTTTGAGTGTCTTGTTTCTCAATATTATTGGAGATGCACATCCAAAATTTGTAGCAACTTTCAATAAAATATCAATGAAGTCATTCTTGATGATCAGCCTACTTTGTCTACCTTGTTTCTTTGCATTTGGAATTGTCTTAGATTCCTTGTTCTCTCCTTTATTTGGAAGCCTCGGTGTACTATTATTTTCTAGTAGTATGAGCATAACAATGACCTCTCTTCAGGTGTCAAAGATCATATTCTCAAAGATGTTATTTTTTTGGCTACAATTTCAAGCAAAAAAGCTTCCAATGTATCCTAAATAATTCATTGTACTTTATTATGATGGGATTAGTGAAATTTTTAACATCTACATTTTTATAGCTACACAAATCTCAATTTTTCTCTATTCAAATTTCATTTAATTATATATACAAGTAATCTAAAATTTTGCTACATTAGATTAGTCTACTCTATTTGTTCTTCTTATTAATAATTTTTATCTATTTTATAGCTTCCTATTGAATTAGTAAACTAAGGTTAAATCTAGATCCTTAGGGTTTTATAGCATTTCTATTAGTTATTTATAGGATTTTGAAGGTTTAACCTCCATACATAGGGCTGATGTAACCATTGCTTGTAACCTCCATACATTCCCTCCCTTATTCTTAGCTAGAAGATGTAGGAAAATTTTGAAGGTTTAATCAAAGGAAAGTAATTAACAAAGTAAATGAAAATGAAGCATAATTGAATTAATCTTTTTTGGCATCCATTTCAAAAGAGTTTTTAAATTATACCACTTCCTCCATATAGCTTTCAAAAAGGGAGATCCTTAAACAGTAAGAAGAATACGAGCTAAAATCTAGTTGAGCCATGATAAATGAGAAGCTTGAAGATAATAACCAATTTAATGAAACCTAATCCTAAGTAATATTTTCCATCATTCATTAGCTTCTATAGCCCTCAAAAATACACTTAGTAGCTAAGGTTGAGGCCTAATAATTAAAACTAGCATATCCTAGGCCACCACATTCCTTTGGTAAGTTATAGAATTTCCAATTAACATAAGAAAATCCCTTATTAATGCCATTATTAATTCCATATGTAATTTTTGATAATTTTATCAATCTTAAGATAACAATCATTACTACAAGCCATTAAGAAAGCATAATAAACATGAATATATGAGAGAATATATTTGGACATAATAATTTTTGAAAGTAAGGACGTGTTTCACTTTGATCACTTTTCTACTTTATTTACATTTGAAGATTAAGAACTTAGAATGAGGGTTGGATAATTTTCACCAAATTAAACCTAATTTTTGCATAACAAATGTACGTGGTTCCCCAACTTGGGTATGTTCACACTTGGAGGGTAGAATCCTTGCAAACCTTTTGACTTTGTTTCTTAAAAAATATGGCTTCAAGGACACAACCTTTATAAAGTATTAAGCTCTTCTATGGATGTTTTCTCTTAGAAACACACCCAACCCCTCAAGGTCCCAACAAGATCAAGGATGCCTTCCCTTAAGAAGCATAGTCAACCTCTCAGGGCTTACAAAGAGAGAAAAGAAAGAGCAAGAAAGAAAATGAACTAAGCTTCAAATTCCTTGCTTTTGGCTCAACAAAAATCAATAAACAACTCAAAAAATGATAGAGAATGGAGATAAAAAAAATATCTGACTGGATGTATACAATGATGGCTTGATTACATGAATAGTGCTTGCTTTTTCCAAAAAGGTATCATCTTCTTTTATAGCCTTGTCAACATCATATGTCTGTTAGAGTTCATACAATGGCTAGAAAAAGCTAGTTGAGACATCTTACATGAGCTTGAGGTGCCTTATTGGGATTTCCAATCTTGCATGTAAGATTTCTCATCTAACTTGACATCTTGTGTGAGATGTCTAGACTAGAATTGGGATGTCTTAACTGAGATTTCTTGACTCCATTTGAGACGTCTACTATTTTCTTAGGACGTCTTGTTTGAGATTAGAGCTTCTCAGTAGAGATGTCTTGTTGTAGAATGAGATGTCTTCGTAGAATTGAGGATATCTTCTTTGGAATTCTCAACGTCTTGCATCCTTGTGATTTCTTCCAAATCCTTGCATTCCTTATTGGAATTTATTACTCCAATTTATTAAATCATGCTCTTATCTCAGTCTCATTATACTCCTTTCTTAGTCCTGCAAGATCTCATAAACACACTTACAGATTTTCCATTGCCCAAAGTTTTGACATACCAAAAGATCAACAATCTTTCCCTTTTTGTTGATGTCAAAAACTTGAGAAAATGGATTATGATAACAACAACATATAATAATAGGCAAACAAAGGCACAACATATAATACTCCCCCTTTTTGGGCATCATCAAAAAGAAGTTTCCTTGGGAAAATCCCCATAAATATGAGCTCGTTTTTTTATTAACAAATATGTCTTACTTGATAGAACAAGGTTCTATCACCATGTCTTTGCATAGAGAAGTAGGTCTTCATTCATCAAGAGGCTTGGTGAATGCATCAGCAAGGTTACCATCTATCCCAATATATTGTAAGTTAACATTCCAAAGTTGAGTATGTTCTCTTATAAAATTATGCTGAATTTTGATATGCTTTGTACAAGAATGTTGAGTAGGACTATTGGTCATGTTAATAGCCCTATTGTTGTCACAAAAAATAGGTGTGTGATTTGATTTGATCCCTAGATCCTTGAGTGTTTCTTTCATCCATAACATTTATGCATAATAACTTCTAGTTGAAATATACTCTGCTTCTGCTATAGACAGCGTTGTAAAAGTTTTCTTCTTCCCAAGAGGCAAAAGTCTTTCTTAGAAAGAAATAGTTTCTACTTGTGCTTCAATGATCATCTATACAGCTTGCCCAATTTGCATCACAATATCCAATAAGATCAAGTGTTGAGTCCTTTAGATACCAAATCCCTAGTTAGTAGTACTTTTTAGATAATGAAAAATTTTCTTAACAAGTTTTAAATGAGATTCCTTGGGGTTAGCTTGATACCTGGCATAAATTCCAACACTTAGAGCAATGTCAGCTCTACTAGCAATTAAATATAGTAAACCATCTATCATACCTCTATAGAGCTTGAGATCAGTAGATTTTCCTTGTTCATCTTTAGTTAGCTTGAAGTGTGTAGTCATTGGTGTTGTCTTAGCTTTCACATTAGCCAAATTGAATCCTTATAATAGATTTTTGATGTATTTTATTTAACAAATAAAGATCCCACCTTTAGTTTAACTGATTTGAAATGCAAGGAAGTTGTTAAGTTCTTCCATCATACTTATTTCAAACTTTGTTTGCATAAGAGCTAAAAACTTCTTGCATAAAATTTCATTAGTAGCTTCATAAATAATATCATCAACATAAATTTGGACAATAAGTAAATCCTTACCATCTCTTTTTAGAAATAAAGTTACATCAGTCCTATGTCTTTCAAAATCATTAGACATTAAATGTTGTCAAAGTCTATCATACCAAGCTCTAGGGGCTTGTTTGAGCCCATAAAAGGTCCTTTTTAGTATATAGACATAGTTTGGATGGATATGATCTATAAAACCTTCAGGTTGCTAAACAAATACTTCCTCTTGAATACTTTTGAGATCCATTTAATATAATTTAACTCCTTTGATTCATGCGTAAGTTAAAAGAAGTTTGATAAATTTAAGCTTGGCCACAGGAGCAAATGTTTCATCAAAAGTAATACCCTCTTACTAATTGTATCTTTTAACAACCAATCTAACCTTGTTTTTGACAATGTTTCAATTTTCATTTGTCTTGTTCCTAAACATCCATTTTGTTCCAATAATTTGCTTATTGTTGGGTTTAGGAGTTAATTCCCACACATTGTTTCTAAGAAATTAATTTAACTCTTCTTGCATGGCTAAAATTCATCCTTCCTTATTTTTTTATCTCTCTAAAGTTTTTAGGTTTAATTTATGAAAGATAGGTAGCATAGGGTAACATCTCTTTTGTTTAACTTCTAGTTTTGATTCCCTCTTCTACTTGTCCAATAACATTGTTAAGGTAATGTCACCTTTTGAGTCTAGGCATTTTTAGTTGAGTTGGAGAAGTATCTTCATGCTCACTTTCCTCTTTGGAATCATTTTTGATTTCTACATGGGAAGTTCTGGATATCTTTTGAATAGGAACTTCTTCACCATCAAAGTGCAAACTAGTATCATCATTATCATTTATTTTTACATTTATAGTTTTCTTTACAGTGTTACTTCTTTTGTTGAACACTTTGCATGCCCTACTAATTGTAGAGTATTCTAGAAAAATACCCTCAATAGTTTTTGGATCAAACTTTCTCAAAGAATCTTTATCATTTAAAATGTAACATTTTGCACCAAAAACAACGAAATAACTAACTGAAGGCTTTCTACTAGTCCAAAGTTCATATGAACTTTTTGTGGTGAATCTTCTTGCTAGAACTTTGTTCGAAACATAGCATGTTCTATTCATTGGTTCAACTTAGAAATAATATGGAATGTTTCTATTGTTCGAAATAGTTCTTTTCATTTCATTTAGAATCATATTCTTCCATGTTGTGACTCCATTTTGTTGAGGAATCTTGGGAGCAAAAAATTGATGTAGAATACCATTTAACTGATAGTATTCTTTAAATTTGGTGTTTTTAAATTCTCTTTCATTGTCATTTTGATGGTTTCATAACATATCTCTTTCATTTTATATTTGATTACAAATTCTTATAAAATGCTCAAAAGCTTCATATTTGTGAGATAAAAAAGCAATCCATGTAAAGCAATAAAAATTATCAAAAATGATTAAATAATACATTTTCTTTCTTAAATTAAGAGTTTGAGAGGGAACAACTAAGTCCATATGAAGTAATTCTAAAGGATGTGAGGTGGAGATGCAATTCTTCTTACAAAACCTTACCTTGTTTATTTTCTTTTTTGATAGGCTTCACAAGTATTTAAGGAAAAATCCTTGATTTTGGACAACCCTTGAATTACATCTTTAGAGACAGGGGTTTGAAGAATGTCTTTGTTGATGTGGCCCAATTTCCTATGCCAAATATGAACATCACTTGTATTGTTAATCAAGCACTTGGATCCAAGGTTATAAATATCTCCAAAAACAATAGTATAAAAGCATTCGCTTTTCTATTTTCTTCTACAATAACTTTTCTAGAATAAGGGTTTCCTACTCTACATATATTGTTGGAAAAGGTAACATCAAAATTTGAATCACAAAGTTGACTTACACTAAGAAGATTATATTTAAGACCTTCAACATAAAACACTTGTTTAAGTAGGCTGACCCTTACCTCAAATGGTAGAAATACCTTTAATTTGAGCTTTCACATCATCTCCAAAGATGACTATTTCATAATTTTGTTTTGAAAATTGTATAAATTAAGATTTGTCACCTATCATATTGTTGGTGTCCGTTTGGGACATGACTGCCAACAAGTGCCTCAAACAAGGTTTAGGTGCTTGCTAGTCTTTGGCAACACCAAGGCCCAAATACCTCCAAATAGACTTAGTAGTTAAACATGAGTATGCATTTGTTGTTAATGTTAAAATAGTTGGGTTGCCTATAAAACTGTAATTGGATATCATGAAAGAGATTCGGCCAACTTTGTAAAATACTGTGAGTTGTTGGAGATTTCTATTTTTTTCAAGTCTATATGGTCATTATAATATGTATTTGTAAAAATTAAAATTTTGCAAAAACCATTTGAGCACAACTCTGCCAATCTACTCATAATTTCCCCCAGAGAGAGAGAAAGTTCCACAAGAAAACTAGAAATAGAGCAAGATTCAATGAAAAGAGAAAGAAAAGAAAGTATATTTATGTCAAAATCTCAAATATTTAAGCAAGGTAAATTGATATGAGGAAACACTTCACAATAAAGTTATTCCTAATTTAATATCTATGAATTGCTCAAATTTTCTAGGCTCAAACAAGTAATTTCTCAAAGACAATCCTACTATACTACCAAAAATTGCTGCATAAAACACCACATATGAGTCTCTATGTTGGCTAGATCATAGTTTTCAACAATTACATATAATAGAGCTTTCAAAGATTTGAAAATTTTTGATTGAAATACCAAGGGAATATGATTTAAAAATCAAAAAGTGATTTCAGTCCTATCAAAATACCAAAGAATTTTTGAACCCTCTAGACTATTGAATTGCTCAACTAGCTTGTCTATAGCAAAGGCCCTCTTATAGCAATCCTAATAGCAACCTTAAACATTGCATAATAATAAACTTCTCTATTAAATTGCTATTTAGGCTTTCCAACATGAGCTCTTCTATGGAAAATCTTAATAGGAGTCTACTATCATGTAACAAAGAACTATAAAAGCAATCTAAAAATCCCAAATTTAAATGCCAAGCATGATACTACCTAAACCACTAGCTAAGCAGCTAAAACAAAATAGGAAAGAATGAACTCACAGGATTAAAACAAAGTAGTGGAAATGATGTTTTTAGCAAGCCATCTTATAAGAAATCTTCAAATTTCTTCTTTCCAAAAAGCTTCCCCTCATTTCTACCTTTGAAACCTTTTTATAGTGGCTTTGGGTAGTTATAATACTCATGAGAGGTTAAGGGTGAGTAACAAACATCTAGAAGTTTTAATTTCAACCACCTAAGAAGTTACAACTTCCATGAAAAGTCAAGAGATTTTTAAGCCACATTTGGCAAGTGTCTCCTTGGTAATGGAAAAAATCAAAATTAGCTACAAATATCTTGGAGTGTTGGTTGTAACTATCATGAAGTTACAACTTTCATGGAAAGTTTAAATTCTCATAGAAAATAAACTAATATTTACCAAATGTTCATAAATATTCCTTTTTTCCTAAATCATAATATGGATATCTTTTAAAAGTGTTACTCCAATCTTAAATTAATCTCCTTTATAATACATCAAAGCATTCCAATTGATGATGAGATTAAGCAGTTTTTTCTTGGCAGCTTATCCACACAACGGCCAGTCCTCATGGTAATAAGACCGACTTTCAAGCCTAGTGAAACATTTGTTTTAATAACATTTTGCCAAGTCGCATAGTTTTAAAGGTGTAAACATCATTACAACAACTGGTAGTTTCTTCACACCAACAATGGAGATGACATTTACATGGATTCAAGGTGGTGTTTAGCTTCTTACGCGATCAATTTTCCCAAATTCAATGTAACATGCTTAGGCTCATGCTTCCCATAGAAGTTCAAGGAGATCCCCAACAGTGCACCTGCAATGGCAACTACTAGGTGCAACTGGCAAAGCACCAATGTAGAAAACATTTAGAAGAACGGAGGCGAGTGGGAGAGAAAAGTGTAGGCCATAGAAGCATTTTTTAACTAAACCCTCATCCTTGCTTTTGTAAATGGATTAGATGCGAGTACTAACACGATTTGCATCTACATAGGAATCGATTAAGAGGTTTCAGTGCTAAGAAGGATAAGATTTAAATGCGTGATTGGGATCTCTGCTGCTAGTTTAGCTTGCTCTAGTACAAAGTAAAGAATCAATAATATCCATCATTGTTGGAGATTACAATGCAAAATCCATTTTTAATTTTCACTAATAGCACATACGAATTCATCATGGAATATATGCCTTTGGTTTTTCATCATTTGTTGACCAGGAGGAAGATCATTGCTTTGTTGTATGCCATCATAATAGGCTTAGCCTAGAAGGTTGAATACATTTTATTCATTAGGAATTGTAGTTGCCATCAGTCTAGATTTGTGATCATTTTCCTTTACTTAATTAACTGATTTTGTTGCCCAAGTTATACCTAGATCTCTTTCCTCTTATAATAGCATTCTCTATTTCAATCTTGTAGTAACCTAAATTTCTGAATTTTATCTTTACCTTTCACTATTATAAAGATAGTAGCATAGAAAATTCTAAAATGATGATTTGGAATCATCAAACTGGATTCAAAATCAGCTAAATAATTTGCTAATAGTTTAACAATTTTTTCTGAAATTTACCAATAAGAGATAGCTATCATCTGATTTTACTTATAGAGTTCTGTTGGGTAGAGCATATTTTTATTCTCTGATCAGCAACGCCTTCATCTTGTATACGTCACAAAAGTTGAAAAGATTTTCTTGAAGATAAAATTGCTTGGCCAGTTGATTGCAAGAAAAATGGATGAAAATTTTTGTGGTGAATTGGATTTGTCCACTTTAGTAAAGATAACTTTGCCCTTTAAGATGATTCAAATGATGAACCAATATTTGTTACCTTGCACATTTCACCTTTATGAGAAAAAGAATTAAATTTTGTAGTCTCTTTGTAATGAATGTTGTGTCATTTTTCCCAAAATGCTGAGTCCTCAACAATAATTTTAACATTGGCCAAGAAGAACAACTCATTATAAAAATCACTCAATATTTTTTTTATAACGATCAATCAAAGGACTTTATTATCAGACTTACACCTCCTAAACCATTCAACTGCATGCCTAAAGCATTTTTCTACTTCATTAAATGGCCAAAATATGCCACCATGCTTACCCTCAATTTTTTTTTAAGTTACCAATATCAGCTGAGAAAAAATAATTTTATTGAACATGTACATGAAAAACTAGAAATTATTTTTGAGAAAAAATTTCATTAAACTTAAGGTTTAATGAAATAAAAACCTCACCCCTAATAAAAACTTAAAGAACTATACATCAAAACTTTATGCAAAGTATTGAATGGATGGGAAGTGGATAGTTAAAATAACTTTCTTGGGAATCCTCTTGTCTTGAATCCTTTCATACACTATTTCAGTTGTAACTAATGCATTTTCTTCATCCTTGCTTTCTTGAACTAATCTTTTTTCCTTTGCATCCATCTCCTTTGCATCTACCTCTTTTGTTGATTCTTGGGGCCTATCTTAATTAGATACCTCTGTATCTTGAGATACAAATGCCTTTTCCCAAGAATCATCTTGGTTAGAATTTTCTTGATTTTCTATTTAACTGTCACATTCATGCAATCTACCCTAAACATATGCTTCTATAGAAAGTCGCTAGTAAGAAACATGATCTCATTAGAAAGCCAAAGTAGGAATGGACTTTTTCTTGATGCTCCATGAGCTTTTGCTTTGCAATAAGCTCTTAGAACATGTTTTGGGTAGCATCCCATTACATATGAGATAAATGGTCTTCTCATTGCTCTCTCACTAAGAACCATCCTTTCTCAAACCTACACTCTTTGCTAGCTTTCTTATAGTAGTAAATAAATTTAAAATTCCCACCAAATCTTGCTAACCAACCGTGCCACCTTTGTCCATATTAATTTCTTTCTAATCATTATACATATGCCAATTTAAATTTTACCATTTGTCGTTGGAATTACTTCCCACTAAATAATTAATTAACCACCACTTCCACTTCACTCATCTCAAGTAATGATTACTTAGGATAATATAAATTTAGTAATTTAACTAATATTTTTAATTAAATATCTTTAAACTCATACTTAACGTGAACATATGTTAGTTTTTATTTTATAATATTTTATTTTAAAATACTAAATAGACTTACATGACCATATGGATAGAACATATATGTCATGGTTAAACATGACATTAATTTAATACATGTTACTATCAAGTGCATACATAATAATTCCTATATATAAAATTTTATTATTTATTACTATATATATTCAACAACATTATAATTACATACTTATATATATTATTATACTATGTACATATATTAATTTGTATAAAGATATTTAAGCCATGGGCAATTGTCCAAAATAATGTTTTATATGTAAAACATTATATGGAAATTGCAATTCCATACTATCTAATGTTGATAATTTATAAGTATCCTTGGACAATTGTTTCGTAATCTAAAATGGGCCAATCCATGTTGGTGTAGAACTTATTCGGTTTCTTCATATTCCATAGCAAGACAGTGTCTCCTATTTGAAAAGTTCTTTTCAAAGCATTTTTATTGAACCATCTTTTGACTTGAGACATAATTTTTAACAAATTATCCTTTGCTCTATCTATCTCAGCTTCTCTCTTGATAAGCAAGGACATAAAACTTCTATCTTGATCAATTTTCTCATTATACCTTTGTACAAAATCTGAAGCTAAACTTATAATCTTATTTGTAATTATTGTGGGCAAACCATAGACTAAATTATAAGGTGATGTTCCAATAGCTTTCTTAAACCTAATATGATCTATTCATAATGTGGATTGTAGATAATCAATCCAATTTCCTAAATTTCCATCTTTCAATTTCTTAATGTAGGAAATAAGATTTTTATTTGTAGATTCAGTTAGGCCATTTCATTAAGGATAATAATTAAAGGAAGAAAATATGAAAATGGATTTTTCTGATGCCTATGTTATGAATGCTTCAGACTGAAAAGCAGATCCATTAACAGATACTAATACTTTAGGTAGACCAAAATGACTTAAGATTTGATCTTCCAAAAAGTTGATTAAATCTGATGCTAAAATTCTTCTTAGAGCTCTCGCTTCAGGCTACTTAACTTAGTGAAGTAATTAGTAGTTGTGAGAATAAATTTATGCCTAGCTCTTGAAGGAGTAATTGTACCAATGAAATCCAAACCCCATTGCTAAAATGCTCTATCCAAAATTATTAGCTTTAAGGGAGCTCTAGCTTTTGTGATTTTTGGTTCATGGGTTTGACATTTATAACATCTTTAAATTTTCAAAGTAATATCTTAATACATACTAGGTCAATATTATCCATATTGAAGTATATGTTGCATAGTTGATTTAGGGGATTCATAAAATAAATTATAATGATTGTGGAATCGTTCTAAGATGGGACCAATTTGATTATTATGAACACATTCCAAAAAAACCCCTCTAAAATCCTTTCTATATAATATATCATCTCTAACCACAAATTTACGTGCTTTCTTGAAGAAAGCTCTTTTTTGACTTGCACTTAAATTATTTGGAACTTTCCTTGTATTAAAGAACTTTTAAAATTTCTTCATACCAATTTTCTTCATGAGTATCAAGCATTCATACTTCATTTTCTCTATCCATTAACTTGGCTAATCCCATTTCCTTAACCATTTTGCATATTTCCAATGAAAATCTGAAACCTTGGAGCTTTAGAAGCCACTTTCCTCTTTTCAATCCAATTTCATTTTATGCTAAGAATTATTTGAGTACAGGTTCGATTAGCATAATATGAACTAATAAACTTTCTAGATAATATTTAAAATGTTGAAGTGCTTTAATGACTACGAATGCTTGTTTTTCCAAGTCTGAATAATTTAGTTCAGAACCTTTCAATTGATACCCAAAAAATCCAATTGGTTCTTCTTGACTTTCATTTTTCTGAGTTAAGATGACAACAATAGAATCATTGGAAGTAAAAGCATATAACCAAAAATCTTCCTTTAATTTAGGTTTTATCAAATATGAAGCCTCTTCAATGGTCCTTTCAATTTTTGCTAAAGCTTTCTTTGATGCTAGTGTTTTCTCTTCTTGGACATCTTTCTTTAGCTTATGTATCAAAGGTGTAGTAATTTTGGTGAATCCAGGGATAAATTTCTTAACAAAATTTATCTTTCCAAAAAAATATCAAAGAGATTTTTTACTTGTAGGATGCTCAATATTCTGTACTGCTTGGACTCAAGAATAAGCTATAGCAATTCCTTCTTGACAAATCACATGACCTAGTAAACTCCTAGATTTAACTACAACGATAAACTTCTTAGAGTTTAATGAAATATCATACTCATGACATCTATCAAAAACTTGTTGAATATGACCAATATGATCTTGCTTTCTTTTTGAGAATATGGTAATATCATCCAAATAAACCATAACAAATTTACCTATTAAACCTTTAAAGGCTAAATCCATCGCTCTTTGAAAAGTAGCTTCAACATTTGTCAATTGAAATGTCATTCTTTAGTAAGCGAAAGTTTCCCATTTGGTGATAAATGTTGTCTTATATCTATCATTTTTATCTACCATGATCTAATTATAGCCTAAAAAATCATCTAAGAAAGAATATACTTACAACTTTGATGAGTGGCGAGGTACCCCTACACTCAACCATACGAATACAAGTGTAACACGTGCGATCCGGTTGAACTCCACAGACTAAGTGCCTACACGCCTCATGGAACACTTAAGGTTAATTATTCGTTGTCTTCCCAGACCTACTTGTAGTTGTCATGGTGTATGGTTAAGTAAGTCTAAGGTATATGATTTTTATGTCTTTTCAATTTTATCTCCTATGCTAACGAGGTGAAGGGTTGAAGAGATTAATTAACTAACTCTAACTAACTAACTAAGTCTGAATTAACCTAGCGTCAACATTTGTTCCCACTTACCGTTCACACCCTAAATCGATGTAACCATGGCTACCAAATGCTAGTCGTTGCTGGGATCACCACGTGTAACGCACGTGCTTGAAGTGGTTGTATTGAGGCACTTAACTAGGAGAGAAGGGTTGAGAGAGATTTAATAACTAAGAAAGCAATTAAATGATAAATAGTAAATAGCATTAAATAAAGTCCTAATTAGCCTATTCCATGCATTGTAAGTTTATCCAAGAAGTTCGTCTTTATTGCCGTACATAAACTTGTGTTCAGGTACAATGTCTGCTCGAATAAAGATCCGTTCACTTTGGAGTTCCTACTACAGGCATATGGAAAATATTCTATCTCTGGAGAGTTCATATTGTTAGAGTTTCCTTACGGTCTAGGCCTAGCATGGAAAACAAGGGAGAGCCACCTCTTATTTATAGACTTGGTGGTGCACCACGATATCGCGGGGGACGATGCGATATTGCGTGGGATGCGATATTGCGTGGGATGCGATATCGTGGCAGACACGATATCACGGCCCATGCGATATCACGTCCCATCATACCCCCATGACTGAATGAAAACTTGTCCTTGAGTTCCTTACAAAATATTGGGAAGGTATCAGATTATTGACTCAAATGGAACTAATGGGATGACATGTGAATGGATCATCATTACAAGACAAAACTGGTGTTCATGACAACAAGAGTGAACACCTTATTACAATTGACATCAGGCCTTAGTTGGTAGCTGAGAGACAAGAGAGAAGAGAAAAGAAGTCTTGCTACTGCCAACGCTAAGATTACGCTTTTTTTTGTCCATTCGTAAGCACACCATCGATCTTGCTCCTTGCATAACTACTATGGCACCGATCCATTCCAAGTGGTTCCTCCAGATCCAATTTGTTGTTGTATGATTACCATTTGCACATACAACACAATCTTAAATTAGCAAGGGTAAATGAATTTTCAATGTAGTTGATACCTTGCTTCGGTGCAAGGTCCATTGGCTACGTTGTGGTGTGGCTGATATGGATCTGGAGATATAATATTGATGACTACCGAAGGTGTAGGGGTTAGAAGAAAATCGAAAAAATTGAGCCCCATATCCCCATGACTAATCACGAACCTCCGGTAGCGATAGAATGGAAAAAGAAAAGGAATAAGAAGATGGATAAAAAGAGACAACTCTAACGTCGATTAAATGGATGTCAAGATGGAAATGAACAAAATAAAATTGATTGCAAAAATGTTTAAGGGAAAGAATTTAATTGATGCCCCAAAGAGGAATGTCAGTGGGCCCTCCACAAAGTAGGCTCATGCCCTTAATGGCCTGACAAACCCACATTCAAAGAGTCCGTAGGCTCTAGGAATGTCATTTGGAATAAGAGTTAAACTCTTAACAACAAGAATTTACCAAAAAGAAAACAATGCGTGAACCAAAATATACACTAATGATACAACTGGCAATGAGGTGAACAATGGAGAGAATATAATGGAATGGAATCTCAAGAACAAGGTGGTGTACAGCCGCTTGTGTAGTTCATGGTTAATGTGACTTAGCAGATCCCATTCCAAGTTCGGCCTCAAACAAACCACATCCAGTGACTTCGCATTAATACATTTGGCCTATCCATCCCCTTAAAGTAACAAGAATGCCTTCTCCAAGAGTCACCATGATTCCGACGAAACAAATGAGGAGAGAATGGGAAGCGAGAAGGGCCTTAGTTAGAGGGGACATTTTTATTTTGAGTTCCATAACTAGTGCTTGTAGCCTTAAGGAATTATTTCTTCTAAGGGGTGTGCTTTGAATTCTCACAATTTTTTTTTATGTTTTATGTGTTTATGCATGAGAACCACACCATGCAAAGACTTTGTTATTTTTATTGCTCAGCTTCCCGAGAATTGGGTAACGTCGAAATGGTAAGAAAACTCAAGAAAAACACATCCAAGCACCCAAGAGAATGGCCAATAAAAATGCATCAAGTTCCCTTGAAGTTACACCCTTTTCTATCCTTGAGTCCTTCCTTAGTTTGAGAAGTACCCAGTCACCGATTCATTAAAGTTCTTATTAGAAAGGAGACTGTACATTGCCAAGCCAAGAGAGACCATAGAAATTCGTGGATGAATGGATGAAGTGAACTCATTACCTGCCATATCAAAAGAAACTTACCTTAGTATCAACATCATGACTTAAAGGTAAAAACCAAACATTAGCAATCAATAAGGAAAACAGTTCATACCATCATCTAGAACACTTATTGGGTGACAAACTTAACAAGGTGGATAACACACACACACACACACACAAATGAAAAAGTATAAAGATGTTTTAAAACAAAAACATGGAAAACAAAAACATGTAAAACAAAAACTGAAAAAGAACTGAGGGCCCCAAATGATTAGCATAGGTGGCCATCTCCCCCATGACTGAATGGAAAGGAAGAGATCCAAAATAATAAACTCCTATTTGAGTTTCTTAGAAGTGCCCAACTTCTCCCCATTGATGTTCTTAGATTAAGGGGTGGAAGTTGGCAACGCTCATATTCCAATGTGTCTATGCCTTCATTTTTGGCATGAGTCATTTTCCTAGTTCATTCCATGCATGTTTGTCGGTTGCTCTTTCGACTAGCTGTCAACCACGAGGTGTCTACTACTTGTTATGTGGTTGCTACATACAGGCATCTTTGTCTCAGAGTTTCAAGGGCACACTTGTTGCATGGAGGAGATGCGGAGCATTCCTCCATGTCATCACCTGATGAATCACTGTATGTGATGCATGGAACTTTCTTCTTCTCGATCTTTCCATAAATGTTTATCTTGGATATCTCCAAGGAAAGATCACGGATCCCTAGGCATGCATCTATTGTGCTTAGCCATGCCCTTCCCATTGTAATTGGAAGTCCCCTTTGTCATTGTTAACTTCAATCACCAGAAAGTCAGCTGGGTATGACCAGCCACTCACAGTGGTAACAATGTCCTCCACCAATCCCAAGGGCATGGTGATGGACTAGTCTGCCAGCTCTAGTTGAATGTTGCTCTTCTTAGGTTGGGGTAGGTTCCAGGCTTGATACATCTCTCGTGAAATAAAGTTGACTCCGGAACTTGAGTCAAGAAGAGCCTTATGAGGTTCGTTCCTAGCGACTTGGAGGTAGATTAAGGAACTTCCAGGATCAGTTAGTTTCTTGGGAAGGTGTCCTACCTTGATCCAGTGAGTTACAGTATGCGTTAACATAACCGTCTGCGTTGAGCTCTGATTTTGGTTTGAAAGGAGCTCTGAAGCCTTATGTGTTGGAGGAGTGGTTGCAGACTCAACTGCTTGTTGTTGTGAGAGCTTGTCTGGGCTTTTGGTTTTGAATAAAGGTCTTCTCTTTTTACAGTTGTCAAAACCAGCAACGGGTTGAATGTTCATAGCTCTCGTAGCGTTACGTTGCTACGGTTGAGTAGGGAGTTCCCCTTGCATTGTTGGAGCAGGTGGTATGGGAACTACTGGTGGAAGAGAGGTGGACGGATTAGGAGGATGGCATGGATGTGGAGGATAAGGAGTCCATCTAAAGTACTCCCAAACTTGGTAGTGATGTTGGGGAGTTGTATGACCCATGGAGTCACTTGGAGAAATCGGCTACTGCATGTAGTATCCATAAGGTTTTGGATGCTAGTAAGGGTACTATTGTTTCAGCGATGGCATCCCCCATGACTGTGGGTATTGCCACTGCTGATGTTGTCCAATGGGTTGTGGTGGAGTTCCACTTAGATAGTACATCAACGGTTGGTGGAACTGTCTTGGGTTACCTTGGGGATAAGGTAACCTTCAGGGTATCTGCCGTCTGTTGAGTCTCGGGTTGAGTGCATACACCCCAAGCTCTTGTGGATGTGAGATGATTGGACAACATCCCTTAGGATGGTCATATTGGCAGATCTCACATCCACCGTCATTGTCTAAATCTGAATCCACAACCTCATCGGAGATAGTTATTTTTCCCTTACCCTTGTCACATGCAGAGCCTGAATCTCTCCGCATTGTCTTGTCCTTGTCACTACTTTGTTCCTCCTTAGACTCCTCTACGATTTTCAAAACAAGTTCAAGTCTACTATCTAAGGAGTCCTATATCTGATCTACCTTTGCTGCCACCTTTGTTGTTAGCTTCTGAAGTGGCAAGGTCTTTTTGTTCACCAACTCCTCAAGTGGTGACTCATCATCTTCATCGCAAAATCTCACTCCCTTATTTCGGAGGGAAGGATCATGGTTATATTCTTCCGTGCTTTCTCTTTTNTGGCTACTTGTTCCAACAATCTTTGAATTTCATGGGATCTAAGTTCTGATAGTCTCCCTTGGGCATAAGTCCCAAGGGTTCTCCTAGCCTCATACCTTACCCCATCCACAAGATGGTGAAGTTGATCTCGCTGTGCGTAACCATGGCTCGGGCAATGATGTAGCAATGCATAGTAGTGGTCCATGGTAGCATCCAAGGGTTCATGAATACCTTGCTTCCATCCTTGGATCTGCTTATGCAAGTTAGACACTCTAGAGTACGTTTGATACTTATTGTTGAAGAGTTCTAACATTGTACTCCACCTCCTGATGGTTTTTGGTTCTAAGGATCCATACCAACTCTCTGCTTCCTTAATGAGTGTCCTGGGAAACAACTTTAGTTTCTGCCACTTGTTCTCTATGTTTTGCAAGTTGTAGGCATCATGAAATGCCTGTAACTGGTTTTGCGGATCTACATTATATTCGCCTTTGAAGCGTGGGATGTTGTTCATGTCTAAGCACTTGATCTGACTATCTTTTAAATGCCTTGTTGGGATTCTCACTACCTCCATTATATCTAGCATGCTTCAGGTGGTAAGTAGGGGTTCATCATTATCATCTCTTTCATGACGTCTATGATGTCTCCGTTGTTCCCTACTTTCCCTTTGTTCATGCCTATACTCTCTAGATTTCCCTCGTCCTCTCTCTCGACTCTCTCATCAAAGTCTGTCATCTTGCTTACCTCTATCCTCACTGTTATGCTTCTTATGACTGCACCCAGATGTGGAAGGAGAGGCTGAATGATGAGATGAAGGGGAAGAAGAAGGAGAGCCATCGCCATGGCGATGTCTCCTACCTTCTCTTCGGTTATCCTTGCCTTGATTGTGGTGATGATCAAAGGGCCTGTCCTTGTCATATTCCCTCTGTGAACAGTTGGTATTCACAGGGATCCGAACCAGGGTTGTGTATCATGGAGCGTAAGTTCTGATACCCCACCTCCTCACTTCCATTAGGAGGAGGAACATTTTTCGATAGAGAACCCGTTATAAGTGGTTCACCATCTCCAATTTTACTTAGGACGTGCGGGACCTCTTTACCCTTCAACTGTGTATGTTGGCTCTCCTGCCTTGAGTCCCTTAGACATTGCAATGGTGTGGGATGAGAATCCCTCATGCCAAAATCTGCCGCAACTTACTCAACATATAATTCTGTCATGCCAATCTGTGCCAAAGCACGAAGGAGCATGTTGGGGATTACATGATCTGGAGGTAACACTATGTTACCATGCAAGTCTGTCCAGCGCATCTGTTCATCCGAATGGAGGATAAAAGTATAATCAGGTATATACTCATCGGGATGAGTATATACCACCCTATATTGTTGAGGAACTAGCTGAATTTGGTTATGTGTTTTAGATTGCCGACTATTTCTAGTATGATCCCTAGGTGGTGTGTTGCTCTTATGAGAAGAAGAAGAAGGCATTGTGTCTTATTGGTGTGCTATTTACCGTTATATAATTTTTGTTTAATTAACCCTAAGGTTTGTTTAAGCTCCCAACGATGTAAGTGATTTCCTATGTTATACTTAGCGCACAAACACTTAGTCCCCGACAACGACGCCAATGATGAGTGGTGAGGTACCCCTACACTCAACCATACGAATACGAGTGTAACACGCACAATCTGGTCNTCACACCTTGAACCGATGCAACCGTGGCTACCAAACGCTAGTCGTTGCTGGGATCACCACGCGTAACGCACGTGCTCGAAGCGGTCATACTGAGGCACTTAACTAGGAGAGAAGGGTTGAGAGAGATTTAATAACTAAGAAAGAAATTAAATGATAAACAATAAATAACATTAAATAAAGTCCTAATTAGCCTATTCCATGCACTGTAAGGTTTATTCAAGAAGTTCGTCTTTATTACCGTACACAAACGTGTGTTCAGGTACAATGTCTGCTCGAATAAAGATCCGTTCACTTTGGAGTTCCTACTATGGGCACATGGAAAATATTCTATCTTTGGAGAGTTCAAACTGCCAGAGTTTCCCTATGGTCTAGGCCTAGCATGAAAAACAAGGGAGAGCTGCCTCTTATTTATAGACTTGGTGGCACACTGCGATATCGCGGGGGATGATGTGATATCATGTATGTGATATCACGTGGGATGAGATATCGCGGCAGATGCGATATCGTGTACGCGATATCGTGGCCCATGCGATATCACATCCCATCAAACTTGATACTTTGATCAACATCTCATCAACTTTAGGAAGTGGATACTTATCCTTCTTTAAAACTTCATTCAAATTCCTGAAGTCTACACAAAGCCTAATGTTGCCATTTTTCTTTCTTACTGGAGCAAGGTTAGTAAGCCATGTCGAATATCGGATTGGATATATGATTTGGGCTTGTAATAACTTCTTGATCTTGGCTTCCATAGCTGGTTCAAATGATAAATTGAATTTCCTTTGTTTTTGCTTAATGGTTTTACAACCTTCTATTAAAGGAATTTTATGTGTCATCACATCTAGTCTAAAAGCTTTAAGATCATCATAAGACCAAGAAAAATTGTCCAAAATATTTTTTAGAAGTGATAACAAGTTTTGCTTTAAAATTGAATTCTTTTCATTTGTGATATTTAACACCTTTGACATCTCATTAGATCCAAGATTTACGTTGAAAGCTTGAACATTGGGATTTTGTATATCCTTTCTAGTAAACAAATTTTTCACAAACTCAAATTCATAATCAATTATCCTTTTAGGAATGAAATTTGCCTTAGATTTTGACATTGTCTTAGGTATGACTTGACTTCAAATTCTTGTTTGTTTCTCATGAACTTAAGTACTTGATCATCATCTTCAAATACTTACAAATGTTTTATGTCATCTAGTACTGATGGTTGATGTTCTTGAATCATTACACACCCATATCGTTCTATCTTTTGCATGCCTAATGTCGTAGCTGCTCTTGCTAAGTCATCTTCTATATAATTACCTTCTCTACCTATATGTTCTATCTGGTAGAGCTGAAACTATTCTAATAGTTTGCAAACAAGTTGTTTATAAGGTTGTAAAAATGAGCTTTTCACTATGCAATTATCTTTAGCTTGTTCACAAACTAATCTTGAATCTTCTTTCATAGTGATTACCTTGATTTCTCTTTCCAAACCTATTCTAATACCAATACACAAAGCTTCATATTCGGCCTTGTTGTTAGTACAAGGGAAATATAAATGAATTGCGTTTAGAATTTCTGGTGAATCATTTCTTACTATAACTATCCCAGCTCCTGCACCTTTAGAATTACATGAGCCATCAAAATACAATTCCCATTTGTTCTCAAAAGTTAAGAGATTTTTAAGCCACATTTGGCAAGTCTCTCTTTGGTAATGGAAAAAATCAAAATTAGCTTCAAATATCTTGGAGTGTTGGTTGTAACTATCATGAAGTTACAACTTCCATGGGAAGTTTCAATTCTCATAGAAAATAAACTAATATTTACCAAATGTTCCTAAATCTTTCCTTTTTCCTAAATTGTAATATGGATATCAACTATCTTAATAGTGTTCAGTGTCATTTACCTTTAAGGCATGACACTATTTCAAATGAAAGCAGTAGAATAGTATCAAAATTAAATTTTAATTTTTTAAAAAAGCATACCATGGTGTCACAGAGATAAGCAAAGACTACTATATCAGCTATAGATGGACAAAGTCCATTGCCACCAAAAACTGATCTTTGAATTAAATTTTCATCAAAATCTTTGAATTTGTTTAGAACAGGGAGTGGATTAGCATGAAAATCAGCAGCAAATGTTAACCATCTCAAAACCTGAAAAATAAAAAAAAACATTGAAATAGACCAAGGAGTACATCTACATAGCCATCCATCCGATAAAGTAGAATATTCCTTACCTCCTCCCGATTCTCAAAATAGACACTAAAAGTTCTTTGTTCTTGAAAAGATTCTAGCAAGTTTGAAAATAGTGATTTGAGATGTGGTTAAACTTGGTACGCTTTTGAAAAGTGATCCTACATGAATCATAGCAAATATGTCAAAATCTGCAGTAAATTTTGTAATTTGGATCAAGAAATGCAATGACATAAAGGATAGATATAGATATGTTACAGAGAAATGACATCATTGCAGAAACTTCTTTACAGTTTAAATTAAATGCATAAGCAAAACTACACAAGGTTTGAGACGGTGAGTGCTTTTGCGAATGGAATGACATGCAAACACAAATGGTAAATTTTATAATATACTTTCCTACTTCTTAAACTCAACAATTAAAACAAAAATAATGAAATTTTTTTCTCATGGGTTATTGACATGTCTAAAGGTAGATTCCTAGCAACTTACGCCTATTGTAAACATCAATCATGCTTTCGTGCATAGGGGTTTAGGCTTTTAATCATTGTATTATGCATAGGGGTTTAGGCTTTTAATCATTGTATTATGGCTATTGAGTAGGAATGAGTTCCCAAATAATCATGAAAAAGCACTTGCAAAGCATTTGATGGGGTATGTCTAGTTTACAGCCCCATGAGTTTGTTTAACATCCAAAGAAAGGTTGTTACTGAATTTCCAAGACTAACTCAGCTTATCAATGCTTCTCTCAAAATTCTTTAAAGTTTTAATATCAAACATGATGCATATCTATGATAAAGGGAAAACGTGGAATATGACATGGAAAACATGGAAAAGGATGATGAAGCATATTTCATGTTTTTCTATAATAACATGTAAATTATTAATATTAATAGCTGAGATTGTCTTTCAAAAGTTCAGTTGAAAAATCATGTGTTCGCTTAACAATCCATTGTCCTCTGTCACCAATAAGTCAGTTTGTCATTTTCAAAAGAAACATATCCAAATACAGTTACTAATTTATGGAAAATATATATATATATTTAAAAAATTAGGTAAAATAGGGTCATTCAACTTTCCTAGTAGAAATCACATTGTATTTGTATTCACGGTGCATAGTGTAATGAGAAATCAATAGAAGCAAAGCCAGAAAGTTCCCAAAATTTTAGAATCAAGCTTTAAGAAGTGAATGATAGCTCAATGGGAGTACATTTAGTTAACGTTTCCCATCTAGTTAATGTTCTTGATTTATGGCATGAAAGAGCTACGGTATGCCATTTTGTGAAAATTTTCCGTTTTGTTGTCTTAACACATTGAACAGACCAGCATCAAAACATCACCTAGTGTCCTCGAGTAGCCATATATTGATAAAGTTCATGTTCAAAGTCGAAGATGTACGTATTTAAGTAATATAATTTTGATGGATCACCGAAGAGATGGAGAAATATTTGGAAATAGCAGACATGGCAATGCCTTTTGGTCCATGAGATTTCCTCTGTATCCTTGATATTGCAAGCATTCTGCGTTAACTCTCTTCCGCTGTTGTCTAGCAAAAACCCTCTGCTGCCCCGGCCAAAGGTTTTGTTAATTGAAAGCACCCTCTGTCAGGGCTCAAGTGTGGTAAATCTTGTCACTGTTCAATCAAGTACCACGCTCGACGCTTGTATTCTGCCCTGGCCCTCGAGGCTTTGACCATTGAAAATCAATTTCTCATATATGTATTTCGCAACCTTTACGTAGTGTCTCCCAATGGCTCCATTCATGGAAATAATGTAATACATGATGTGTTTTTTTTAAACAAAAAGTTCTTTTGGAAAACAATAAAATAAAAAGTCTTTGGCTAAAATTGGGTTAAAAATATTTTTATTTACATTTTGTTGGAGGAGTTTTGTTATTTAGTACTCAAAAGTATCTATCCTTAAGTAGAGAGATATGATTATTACTAGGACAAGGTTCTAACAATTACAATTGGAAGCAATTCTATGAGTGGTTGGGCTTTTGGTGGAGTTTTTGCAACAAAATTTTTATTTTTATTTTTTGCAAGGAATGATCCGAAGATGGAAAATACTAATTTCTCTTAGACCATAGAGACAAAGAAGAATTCTGAAGCTTTTGGTTTTATTTTACTTGATGATTTATATGAATCCCTTCACGATACATATTTCTACAAATTATTGAATTTGTTCATCCAAATAAGAGTTTTACACTAATGATTCAAGCTATCCTTGAACGCTATGGAATTAATATTTTGCATACCCACTATTTTTCCAAATCTTTTCTACTTGTTGAACTCGCTAATTTTGAAATGATTGAGAAATCATTGGATCTTAAAGTTTTTATGGATCAACATAATACTTTTATTAGTTGGGAATGGAAAGTGGATTTTAATCCATATTCTTTTGATTAGTCTAAAATTTCTTGCTAAATTGAATTAGAAAATCTTCCTCTTATTTTTCAAAGTGCTAAAAACAAAATTGTTAATAGCATTGGCACAATCTGGAAGACAAAGTAAAAAACATTACTAGATGGTGTGCACCATACACCTTATTTTGTAAAGATTGATTTACGAGAAAAGAAGATAAAATTAAAACTCAAAGCCAGTAATTAGTGTTTTTGCCAAAGATTACATATTATAATTTGTGAGGATGTTGCAACTATTATTGCTATGAAGGCCATGTTATTGGAATCAGTCCTATCCTTAATAAAAAAGTGGTTCATGAGGAAAAAAATAATAATTTT
>MNCI01008611.1:429972-477967 GCA_015680685.1 Gnetum montanum
ATAATGCTTTTTCACTTATTAGTGATATGGATTGTAAGACAAATGTTGAGCTTGAAAAATAAGGATGGGGGCCTCCTTTCCCACATATCAATGTTAGCTGTATCATGGATTATTTGGGGCCTTTCTAATAAGTCCCAAGCAAAGATTTCTAGGGAGCATATTTCAAACCATCATTTATCATTGGATTTTCTTTTCCTATAAGAAATTAAGATTTCAACTCGTGATATTAGTTTTGTCAGTAAATGCATTTGAAAAAATTACATATTTTTTTTCTAGGGCTCATGAAGTTAATAAAGGAGGTGATGTTATTATTGTTAATAAAAATTAGATTAGAAAAGTTTTAAATTTTGGCTTTGACAATCTTAAAAGAGTTATTTGGATTATTTATCATAGTTGATAAAGTCATAGTTAGTTAGTTGCGTCGATGCATCATTTGACACATTGGTGCATATGTGTCAACATTGATTCACCTAAAGCCTATATAAATGCATGTACCATATTCATTTATGACACCTTTTGTCATTTTTGTAGAAAAGCTATTGCAATTTGCTTTTGTAGAAATTAACCAAAATTCTCTCTAAGTGCTCACAACATCGATTAAGTTGGTTGAATAGAGTTTTATTTCAATACATGTACTTGGATAATTTTAATGATAACAATAAAATCGAGATTAATTTTTTCGACTGTAGCACTTCGATTAGCACTTAGTTTATTTTTCAAGCATTTTACTTTTTTGTACTTAGGAAATTAATATTTTATTTTGTAACAGCAAGAGAACAACCACTTTGAGCATGTTATATTAATGCTTCGTAATCTCAGTAGTGGATACTTAGTATGCCCAACAATAAACACTTGGTAACCCAACAACATTAGTATAAGTTTAGGATGGATACAAAAAGTGGGAATGGATGCTCTACACTTACAATAGTTTATATTACTCTTAATGCTATAATTGGTTAGAAATTAATCTTCTAATAACTTTATTATTCTAATATTTTAATAATAAAAATCTAAATATCTTATGTCTTAGTCACACTTAACCATACCAATGAAGTTAATATAAGTGATGATCAGAAAGACAAAGACCAACCACATCACACTTAATTATCTAGAATACTAGCCACTCAAGGTTCCACAAAATTCAACTAAATTACGCATACGTGCTTGTGATTCATATGGATGGGTGTAGAGAACACTTGTTGCTCATCACTGGTGCCATTACTGGGAATGTCTTCTATGTGCACTAAGTGTTTTAGAAAATCATAATATTTTATTCAAGACACACTACAAGAACAAATTGAAAGATGTCTTCTTCTCACAGGGCTAATTCCCCACCTACTAATGATTTTACAAAGTAACATGATAAAATAAAGAAAAATGCACATGAAGTACCCCAACAACCTAAGGTTGTTTACATCCATCCAAATCCTTACTATTCAGACTTCACTTTCATCCTTCATCAGAATGAACAATTGCAATGGAGAGACTTGAAAGGCAACATTATGTTGCCACTTAATCGTTTCATTCTGTCAATGTTCATGATAGCACTGATAGAGCTAGGGCTTGAAGTAGCAGCCCCGAAGTACCAAGCGATAGATCACCTCTTAAAAGACTATCAACCTACAGAGGTCTAACTTCAAAAAGAAAAACTCATGGAAGTGCAACATAAAGCCTCCAAGGGAAAAAGGGTTTCAATCACACTAACATCATAGTTAGAAGAGGAAGACATTGAATATCCTTCAAGGTGATCTCAATGCCAAGGTCTTCTTCCCTTTGGTAAAGATAACATGACTTATCAGTGGCTACATTTAAGCTTGGCAAGCAACCAAATCAAGGGAAGAGCTAGAATCATAACTAGGGGGACCTTAAAAGATTATCAACCAAATGCCAAGGTTTCCTAGTCATTAAGCAAGAGAACGACCAAGGGATTAGAGAAGAGGAGCAAGCTAACATAACTCTCCTACCTCTTCGTGTTTACCATCCTCTTCATCATCTAGCTCTAATAAGAAGAAATGTGAATGAGACTAAAGAGGAAATGATCGAAGGCAGGTGAAGGTGAGAGAAGGCCCCATTGTAAAGATGGAAGAGGGGAACGTAGACAACACCAAAAAGAAGAGGGATACCATCAAGAAAGAAGGTGTAACAGATTACATCATAAGAGACATTGACATGACATGGACCACATTGAATAAGATGAATGTGATGAACCACTACTTGCTACAAGGAGCATGATCAACATCTGTGATGCAATTTACATTCCCACCATGCATCAAAGGGATAGCTGGATCAAACAACTTAATGTCAACAATATTTCCAAATTTGAGGGAGGTTAGAATACTAATCTATGGAACCCTCTGCAAGCCTTTCATGATGCCTAAGCCTTGCAAAATATAGAAAATGACTAGCAAAAGCTTAAATTATTTCCTAGGACACTCATAAAGGAAGTTGCAGTTGGTATCAATCCTTGGAACTAGAATCTATTTGTAGATGCAATACAATGCTAGAGCTATTTAATGACAAGTATTAGACATACTCTAGGATGTTCAATTTGAGGAAGCAGATTCAAGGGTGGAAACAAGGTAATCATAAATCTCTTGATATGGCCTTAGGTAGGTACTATTTGTTACTACACTAATGCTAAGTCCATAGTTTCTCTTAGAGGGTTTAGCTTTGCCATATCATAAATGGACTCAAAAACAAAACTAGAGAGACTCTTGGGATCTATAATCAAGGAAGACTATTAGAAATGAGGGCTCATTAGATCCAAAGGCTCATTGATTAGGTAGCAAAAAAATAAGGAGAGTTAAAGAAGACAGAAATTGGAAAGTAAGATAATAGATACTTCTTTGTTCGCAAAAATGAGGTATATCTTTATGACCCAAAGAAGGAATCACCATTGAAGAAGGTTGTGCAAAGAAAAATCTTGTCAATCCAAAAATCTGTTACTGAAATATCAGTCAAGGTGGATAAGATGTAGGACTCTCTAGATGAGAAGTTTCAAACAACACTTAAAATCATGAAAGAAAAAATAGAGTAGGGAAGTAAGGACAACGATAAGAGAAGGAAGAAGAATATAGTAAAGAACTATCATCATTAGAAAGGTAAGGCTACATTAGTAGATGAGTTTTTAAATTCAAATAGATAATGAAGGATGTGACATTTGCCAATATAATCATTCTAAGGGATGTTGACTAATTCTATCATACTTAAATCCAAGGCTTGTTAAGAGATAACCACTTAGGAGGTTGCCTTATCCTCAAGGTAACTATTGGCAACGATTCTACCAATAGTAGTACTATCCAAGTGGAATGCCACATCAACCTTAGTATTACTATCATTAGTGGCAAAACCCATAACTGTGAGGGATGTCACCACCAAGGCAGCAATACCCTTATTGTCAACCAAATCCATATCACTATTATGTCCAACAACCTATGTTACCAAGTGGCTTTATGATCCACACTTCTTCCCATCATTACTATCCTCTTAAATATCATTAACTTGTCACTCCATGTGCCAAATCTCCTTCCACATACACTCTTCATTACCCTCAGCAATACCATGCGCCTCATAACTCCACTCCCTTGCCACTTGTACCACTTATGCAAGGTGAAATATCTTCACAACCCCAACAATGTAATTCCATAAGAGTAGTAAACTTATAAGTGGATGATAACTCAAGCGGTTCTAAGTGTTAAGTCTTTAAAAGGTCATTTTGAAGCCTAATAGTCCACTTAAACGATCACAAGAATATGTGGCTATGGACTACTCTAAACTGCTCAAGGAATGCCTACTGAGTCTCCTTCAAATCAAAAACCACAAAATGTCCAAATAATCATGTTAACTTATGTAGTTATAGATTGGATAAAAGTAGGACACCTTCCCAAGAAGAGAACTAACCTTGAAAGCCCTCTGATCTATTTGCAAGTTGTAAGGAATGATCTGCGCAAGGTTCTATTAGACTTAGATTCTGATGTAAATTTAAAATTTCAAGAGATGGGCAAAACTTGGAATTTTCCTTCACTAAAGAATTATAATATCATGTTAGAGCTTGTGGATCAATCCATTACTATTTTGTTGAGATTAGTAGAGGATATTGTGATTACGATTAGTAGGTGCTCATATCCAGTAGACTTCCTAGTGATCCATGTGAACAATTGTAAGAGGAACTTCCTAATTATTATGAGGGCTTGGCTAAGTACCATTGATACTAAGCTAGAAATCAAAGACCTCTCCTTGAAAATATATAAGGAGAATGAGTTTGGCAAAATAGAGAAGAAGAAAGTTCCATGCATCACATATAGTGACACAAGGCACAACTACATGTAGAAAATAATGAAAAGTACCTCTATTACAAGATGCAAGATGTATGCTGAAACCACTAGTATTAAAAGGTGCTTGTACACAATTACCACAAAATAGGAAGGTACCCAATGATTGACTACAAACAATTGTTCCAGTTTTACAATGTACATGGAACTACTAGAGATCCTCATAAGTGCATATAAAAATAAGATTGATGAGATGGAGTAAATAAGGAGCTAACTCCCCAAAGCTGAGCACATAAAAAAATTAGAGATAGATTGGAGAGAGTTGAAAGTGCTGTTACATTTCTAGCCATTTCATGGAGCAAAATTTATAAGGTTGTAGCATCAAAAGTAAATTATTATTGAAAAGAAAGAAGAGCCTAAGATTGAAAGGAGATTCCATGCTAAAATAAGAGAGGGTTCCTAAGCTAAAGAGCTATGGAGGTATTAAACATTAAATGATGGTTTATGTTCTTTGAAGTGTTTCCAGATGCCCATGCAAAAAGCTCAAAAAGATCTTTGGAATGATAGATTTTGCAGATTATAAAATCTAGTTGAATGAGCAAGCTTAACTTGTTACTTTAAAACAAAAGCTTTGGTTCTAGTTCCTTTTTAGCTCTAGCACATAAGCTATTATTCAATTAACTTTCTACAAGAATGATATGAGCTATGCTAAGGCTATTGGAAGTAGAAACTATTTTAACCATGAAAACCCCTGTAAGAAACAAGCTTGATTGCAATCACTTTAACCTAACACCCCCATTAGTTGTAGTTTATTTTACTTTTGGTCCCACCATTAGCTCCTTACAATAAGGATCTGATACTATGAGGGTAGAAAAGGCTTAGCAAAGATATTTAAGCCTAAAAAAGAAAGGAAAGAAAGCTTCATAAGCCATTATCAATGTATCCAGCTTATTAGGAGTGTTATGAACGCAATGGCTTGATGAATAGCTTAGCATAAATACATTGGCCTCATAAACTCTTTCAACTAAGATTTGGTATAGAAACATTAGATAAATGATCAAAAGTCTAAGCTACAATATTGTGTGTAATAAGAGGTAAAAACATCTCGTAAGATTTATGGGATTGGTTTGATAAATAGCTTTTGGACATTTGTAGATTCTCATCTAGATGAGATTCACTCATTCAGGTGCTTAAAAGCTCATCTTGATCTTTCGATGTCACATTAGCTTTTCCACACATCAGCTTTCCATGTCATCTTCTCTTCACATTAGCACACTATCTAGTCTATTCATAGGAATGATTTTCGCCGCTACATATCCACTGTACTACATGGCAAGCTGCCATATCACCATCTAGATTGGGCTTATTTTTTTTTATCTAGATGAGTTTTATGGCTTCTTTGACATCATCTTCTACCCACATCAGCATGACTTTTATGCCATGTCAGCTCATAGAACTAGGTTGTGAAGCAAAAATTCAACCCTACAAGGTCACTTTTCCATGTCATCAATGCCATAATGACTTTGTTACTTTAGCTTCCTATCATGTTAGCTTTTTGAGTCATTTTAAAGGGTGAAATTCCTCCTCTACAAACTAGCTATACCACGTAAGCTCTAACACATTAGAGTATGCCATGATAGTGTTAATGACATCATCATGATGTCAGCACTGTGCCATGTCAGCATGCATAGCCATTTTATCAAGATAAAATTCAGCTTCATGAACTAGCTCTACCACCTCAACATAGCACCACGTCATCACTGTCGCATCAACACCCTACCGCGTCAACATGTAGAGCTCATTCATGAGGCCACATTTTAGCCTCATTAAAGAGTAACTAAGGCTTGATCCATTGAATAAAATCATTAAAAAGCATGTTGTTATAAGAAGTTACTCAATGGTTAGAAATTAAATAGCTTTAAAACTAAATTCAATGAACCATGCTTTCTTAAGGGAATGCAATTATCATTGAAGAAGCTCAAAATGTGGAGGATTTGTAGGACAACTATTCAACATCCTATATGAACAAGACACATGACAACTATAACATTTAATTTCTATGGTAGTTGTAACTAAATTCTCATGGTGGTTGTAACTAATTTAATTTTTCATGATGTTTGTAACTACCAAGAAGCCATTATAAAAAGAGCTTCAAGGGTAGAATAAAGGGAGGGAGGAACTTAGAATAAGACATATTGAAGATTTCTTGTAAAAATGTCTTACTAATTGCATCATCAATTCAGTTGCTTTGTTTAAATCCTGTGAGTTATTTTCTTTTCATTTGATCTTAGTTGCTTAGCTAATAGTTTAGGGAATACTGTGCTTGGCATTTAATTTTGGGATTTTTTGATTGCTCTTATAGCTCTATTTTCTTTCAATTCTATATTTCTATTAGTTAGCCATGTAAGAGCTTATATTTTCCTTTGAAAAGCATCTTGAGTAATTTAATAGTAATGTTTTTATGAAATTGCATATTTGAGTCTAGAGAGTCTAGAAAATCTTTGATATTTTGAGTTGACTTGAAATAACTTCAATTTTAAAGTTTTTTCTTAATTTTTAATCTTGAAATTGTTATACCTTTTCTAATAACTCTATTATTGCAATTCTTGAAAACTATTAAGTAGCCATATAATAGCTTGTATTTTGTCTTTTATAAAGCATTTTGGTAGTTTAATAGAAGTGTCTTCTACGAAATTGCTTGTTGAGCTTGGAGGGTTTGAAAAATTTGTAACACTTTAGGTTGAATTGGAATAGCTTTTATTTCGAAGTGTTTCCTCATGTTTAATTTATCTCACTTAAATGTTTGAGATTTCACACAAATATGCGTTTTCTCTTCTTCTCTTTTACAATCCATAGAATCTGACTCTATTTCTATTTTTCTTGTAGAATTTTGTCTCTAAGGAAAACTAGGAGTAGATTTTTGCAAAATTGTACTTAAGCATTTTGGTGAAATTTTATTTGTTTTAAGCAAAGTACTATAGGGAGTATATAGTCTAAGAGACTTGAAAAAATAAAAGCCTTTAATGAATCATAGTATTCGAAAAGGTTAGCTAGATTTTTTAATTAATAGCTAGTTACAGTTCATACACAAACCCAATCATTTCAACATTCATAATAGCAAACACACATTTACGCTTAGTTCACTGTATTACCATTGAGTTTATTTGAAGGTATATAGACTTTGGTGTTTCAAGAGACCAACAAACACCTAAACTCAAGTTTAAAGGAACACCTTCATTTTCCCATGATTCTAGTGACAAGATGGAAGAAAAATGTTGATGATCCCAAACAGTCACCAATAGGAAGTCCTTAACACTTCTAAATAGGAGCCCTTGAAGGTAAAATCCTTATTGACATCTTTAGATTATGTATTCTTAGAAAATGAGAAGTCGGTAATTATAAATGTCTAACTCATCAAAGAGTAGAAGAAAAAATTGTTAATAGTAGTCAACAAATGGCCAACATTCTTTGCCTAGTCATATGATGAGATAACAGGAATAGATCTATGCATATGCTAGTATCAAATCTACATAGAATCTACTATAAAGTCCAAGAGGAAGTTGTAAAGGAGGTAGAATCCAAAGCTAAAACAAGTTGTTAAAAAAAGTAAACTTCTCAAAATTGGGTTTATTTATGTAGTGATAGAAAGTGAGTGGGTAAGCCTGCTTGTTATTGTACTGAAGAAAAGGGAGCAATGGAGAGTTTATATAGACTTCAGGCTACTAAACATGGCCACTTTCAAAGATCATTTTTCATTGTCATTTGTGGACCAGGTGTTGAATACTATTGTAGGGCACAACTACTGTAGTTTTCTAAACAAGTATATTGGCTACAATTAGATTCAAATTGCTTCAAAAGACTAGGTGAAAGTAATGTTTACAAGCCCTTGGGAAACTTTTGCATACAAAAAGATTCCCTTTGGTCTATGTAATGCTCCTATAACCTTCCAATGCTTAGTCCTCAGCATCTTTCAGCAACAAATTAGCAATGGTATATAAGTCTTCATGGTTGACTTCTCCACCTATGGTGCATATTTTGAACAAGCCTTGGATATCTTGAACAAGTGCTGAAATGAAGTATGGGAATAAACTTGTAGTTCAACTAGAAGAAGAGCCATTTAATGGTCTAGGAGGACATTGTCCTAGGAGATCAAAGTTTAGAAAAAATTATTAAGGTGAATCCTAATAAGGTAGGAATCATTTAAGGAATTATTAAATACTCCCAAATAATCAAGGATGTGAGGTTATTCCTTGGACATACCGGTTACTATAGGCATTTTATTAAAAACTTCTCAAAAATTACCAAGCCACCTGTTAAGCTTACTAAAAAGGATGCAGCATTTGAATGGACTAAGGAGTATGAACAAGCATTCTAGCACTTGAAGAAAAAATTCTTAGAAACACCAATTCTACGCATACTTGATTAGTTGAAATCTTTCTACATCATGATAGATGTATCCAATTTTGCATTGGAAGCAATGCTTACATAAATGGATAATCAAAAACATCCATACTACATCCATTGTATAAATACAAGCATTGTGAGTACACAACTTAATTACATCACTATAGAAAAGGAACTCATGATGATGGTGTATGTTCTTGAGAAATTTAAGCACTATGTTCTTCGATACCTTATTTTTGTGCACGTTGATCATAGTGCAATTCGCTTTCTCATGAACAAGCCAACAGTGAGCCCCTGTGTTGTACAATGATTGGTGATTCTACAAGAGTTTGATTTAATAATGATGGATAGAAAGGAAACAAAGAACGTAGTTGCCAATCATTTATCTTAGTTAAGATGGGATAACAAGGTTCATGAAGAGCATTTTTTTGACCAATTCCTGGATGAACTTTTGTTTGCTAAGGCAATCAAAGTTCAAGCACAAATAAACACAAAATGATATGATGAATTCCTCTCCTATCTACTCACATAGAAGACTCTTGTAGAATGGGACCTTAGGAGAAAAATAAAATTTCTTCACTAGGTCAAACACTACCTTGACATATAGGGTAACCTCTATAAAATCTAGGTAGATGGCCTGGTATGATGGTGTGTTCTTGATGAAGACCAACTATGAGTTTTTTTAGGATGCACACAAAGTCCTTATTGAGACCACTATGTAGAAAGAAGAATAACCATAAAAATCCTGATGGTAGCATATTTTTGATCTACACTCTTTAGAGATGTCCATCATTTCATCCATTCATGCTAGTGGTGTCAATGAAATAAAATGATGACAACTAAGATGGAAGGGTCTCAATAGTGGATCCAACCATTGAAGCCTTTTAACCTTTGAGGAATTAATTTCATGGGATCCGTCACTCCCATGTTTAATGGAAAGTCTTACATTATTATTGTTGTTGACTACTGTACCAAATGGGTTGAAGCTGTAGTTATTACTAACTGTACTTCTTCCATTGTAGTTCAATTCTTTCAATAAGATGTGATAAACAAGTTTGATATGCCTAGGGCATTAATTTTTGATAATTTAACTCATTTCATAGGTGCTAGATTTCACAAGTTGATGCAATGTTTAGGTGTGGAACATATACTTACAACTCCTTATTATCCATAAGCTAATGAATAAGCTGAAGTCACTAATAGGAAGATCATGAGGATTTTGACAAGAACCATTAGTAGATATAGGAAGGATTAGAGCACAAAACTCAATGATTGTCTATGGGTTCATTGCTTAACATGGAAGCTTACTATAGGTTACTCTTCCGATGAGCTAGTTTGGGGAAAGTTGCCCAAAATTCTAATTCAAATTGAACTCCATACACTCACAATTACATGTGACCTTGACTTGGCATAAAAATAAAAACTAATAACTTTGAATGTATTCGATGAGAATTGAAGGGTAGCTTTGATGTTGAATGAAGTACATAAGACATACCATAAATAATGCCATGATGCTTGAATAAGAAAAGTTACATTTCAACCAGGAGACAAGGATTTCTATTGGAATCCCATGCATGTGCTTCAACAAACTAAGTTTCAAACATCATGGAAAGGATCATACATTGTATACTCAACTTTTCCTTTTGGGGCTATGATGATTTACCACCCAGCAAGTCTTCAAAAGCACATGCTAGTTAACATCCAACAACTAAGATCCTTTAAAGACTTCCAAGTAAACAACTGTAACCACAACATCTTAACACAACGTCAAGCTCGCTCCATTTTCAAAATCTCCTCCTTCCAACTTAGTCATGTGGGAGAAGACCATTTACCCTAATACCTTGAAGAGGATGAAAGTTTTTATTCTTTTTTGTTTTATATCATTTTTTTTATGTTTTCCATTTTTCTTATCTTTTGACATTTTTATATATTTTATTTTACTTTACCTTACCTTTACATTTTCTTTTACTTTAAAATTTTTTTATTTTTTTATTTTTTTGTGACATCTGATTTTATTCCATTATTGTTGCAAATTTTAATGATTACTAAATCTAGTTGTTAAGATTGTAGCCATATATATAGGTCAACTTTTTTTTTGGATTATGCTCTCTACTTAAGGATTTATTAGTTTTCCAGTGGTACCAAGTAGTGAACTCACGACATCCACCCATTCCATTTGTATCATAGTGAGATTTGTGTCATGGTATCATGATGGTTTCTTCACACTAAAACTAAAAGTAACATGTGATCTTGTTATCAAACAAATCAAGAATGAACCAAGTGAAAATGAAAAAGGGTGTGGTATCAAGAGGATTTGTTGATTTCTCTTCTTGGCTCCCTTCTTGAGTACTATGAATCCTCATGAAATGTATCATCACTTCTCCTATAATCCACAAAAGAAAGTAAGTCTTTGTAAAGTGTGGTTCTTAAAGAAAAAAAAAACAGGAATTAAAACACATCTCTTTGAAGATCTCTTGGTAAATAAGTGTTGGTTTCGGGGCTTGAAAGACATGTTACCCATTCTTGAAGGCACCCCTCTAACTAAAGCCCAAATTTCTTCCTTAAACATCTCTAACTACTTTCTTTGTGGCCATTATAGTCTCATGGAGGTATGAAAGAAGAAACATATCAATGTGATGCCACTGTTAATGGTATAGACTTCGTCTAAGCTCTAAATAGGCCAATATCTAGATCACCTTAATCATGCATTTCACAAGGATCTCCTATGGCTATGATCAAGGTTCTTCTCTTCTGATCTCTCTCTCTAGACATATTGTGATACTCCATTCTCTTACCTCACTACATCATATCATAGTCATTTGTTAATTTTCACTTTGTAGATTACATGATCCTAAGACAATTAGTTATAAAAGTATGGTTTATAAAATCAAATTTCATCACAATGCGACATCATAACAATGACATCGTATCAATGATGTCATTGATACGATGTCATGACACATGATATGTCATCATTGATACGATGTCTTGGGATGTGTGCACCCCTATAAATATGACACTTGGGCACACGATCCAACAACTTTTCATTACCATCATAATAGAACTCTTGTAGTTTGATTTCTTGAACTTAGACTTAGCGATAGAAGAGTGAATACCTACAGTGTGATGTGTCATAGTTGAATGGTATGTTTATTTGAGCAAGTTGTACTTGGGCATAAGTTGTAATGGTAATAAAGATCAAGAATATTTTCCATCATTGTAGCATTTCCTTAGTTTACTATTTTACTTAGCATAATTTCTACTATTTTACTAGCTTAACACTTTCCTTTTTAGGCACTTTATTTTTACTTGCATGTTATTAAAGCCGAATGAGTACGACTAATTTCAAGTGCTTAAGTGTAATCGTTTGGTAGTCCTAGTAGTAGTTTTACTTGGTTCACATAGTAGTGAACTTACTTGGCAACCAAGTAATAGTTACATGAGCCCAAGGTGTGTACAGTAAATTAGGAATAGATATTCATTGCTATAGGCTAAAATAGAATTATGTTTCCATTATTAGTTAGATTTAGCATTTAACTCTACTTTTACTATGTCTACACTTAGGAGCATAACTGGCCCAACAACATCATTTAACATATGCATCATTGCAAGTTAAACCATATACTTAGACTTCATTAGCTTGAAGTGGGAAGACAACGATCATGAGCTTAACTCAATTACTAGCATATCAACCTTGTTCATCCATGGATTATAATCAAGTCACACATGAACATTTGTGACTTGTATGGTTGAGTGTTTGATGCTCCATCGCTCATCATTGGCATCATTGCCAGGGATGTGTCAATGTGTGTTGAGTAATTGATTTCACAAAGTTCATTGTAGCAAGAACCTAAAGTTAATCTTTCTGATCTCTAAATAATTCTAACAAAAACACACTTAACCAAGTGTCATAACTAAAACATGGCTTCAAAAAAATACACACTATCACCTACCAAAGAGATGAAAAAAGGTAATGATAGCATAAATGAAAATGAAGATTGGAGTATGCTGATGTAAGCAAGAATCTTATACACTCATGATGATCCTTGCTATTTTGATTTTACCTTCATCCTCCACCAAGATGGGAAAATGGGTGGAGAGACTTATAGGGAAATAGTTTTTGCCCTCCATAGCATTCAGTAATCACAATGCTTTACACAACTTAAAGGGGAATGAATCTAAGTCATGCACAAGAAGGGTACCATGTAATCAAACACATGACAAGGCCCTACGAATCCATAGAGGCATAAGTGAAGAGAGATACTACTATGTAGATCAAACATGCGCATAATAAAGGGAAGTAGATTAACTCTTCTATTGTCCTAAAAGAACTAGATGGTGATGCATTCATAGCAGAAAAACTCCACTATGATCATGAAGTTAGTTTTAAAATGCCTATTATTCTTTTGAAGGAACCTATCAAAGTGTAGTTGCATTCAAGCTTAGCAGAAACATACAAAAGAGAAGCCAAAGACTCTAAGCACAAGCAGGACTTAAGGCTAAGAGCTTCTACTGGATCCCAAAGAGAAGAATATCAGAGTTATAAAAGGAGGACTAGTTGACACTATTCTTCCATTGCTTCAACTTCATACTCATGATTGTTGATGGATTTTGATCTAAGGGAATATAGGTATAGAGACCATGATAGGAAAAGATGTCAAACTCATGATTGAAATGACTATCACGCAAGGCACTAAGATGAGGAAGATGAAGAGCATGAGCCAAGAAGAAACAAAGCTAGGCATAAGAATAGAGAGGGATATGAGCATTAGAGGAAGCATCACTACAACAAAGCAAAAAAATCCTATGAGTGTAAAGAACCCTTATTGGAAACTCCAAGAATGATCAATATATGGGAAGCTATTTATATCCCAACCAGGCACATGAGGGATAGCCATATCAAGTGGATAGACATGAAAAAAAGCCCAAATTTGAGGCTGGTTATAATGTAGATCCACAACATCACCTTTAATCATTCCATGATATCTACAACCCACAAAACATAGAATGTAATTGGTAGAAACTCAAGTTGTTCACTAGGACACATGTTAAAGAGGCTAAAAACTGGTATAGATCATTGGAACTTGAATCAATTAGGAGATGGAGTACCATGCTTGAACTTTTTAGTGATAAGTATCAAACCTATTCATGGGTGTCAAACCTTAGGAAACAAATTTAGGGATGGAAGAAAGGGATCCATGAATCCCTTAATGTAGTAATGGGTAGATACTATTTGCTTCTACATAGGTGCCTAGGCCATAGATTTTTCCAAAGGGAGCAGCTTAAGCACATTGTTGATGGGCTATGAAAAAAAACTAGGAAACCCTTAGAGTTTATGCCCATGGAAGATTATCTAAGATGATTGTCCATTGTATCAAAAGATTTATTGAACAAGTGGCAAAGGAAGATGGTGAACTAAGGAAGAGAGAATAAATTGAAGAGTATAATAGAGATCCATCAATTAGGAAGAGAGATGTACAAATATGTNGGGTTGTAGATATCATGGAATGATTAAAGGTGATGTTGTGGATCTACNATACAAAAAAAGACACCAGCTATTTAGAAATCTATTTTAGATATAGCGAATAAGGTAGAAAATATGTGGAATTTAGTAGATGAAAAGTTTGTAATAGATTTGAAAATTATGGAGGAAAGAACTAAGCAGACCTTCAATAAAGACAAGAAGAAAAAGAAGCCAAGAGATTTTGGATGAAAAAGAAAGGTAGCTTCAGTGGTAGACTATTTGGATACAAGCTGAGATGAGGAGGAAGGATGTTGTACGTGCTAGTATGACCACCCTAAGGGGTGCTACCCTGTCATGGCACATTTACAAGAAATAGGGGCATATGCATTAAACCCCAAATTGATTAAGAAGAAAATGCCCAAATAGTCACCTTATCCTTAAGGTGGCAGACCTTCCAACTAGCCTACTACCCTAGTGGAGCCTATCTATACCCATAGGAGCAGTATCATCAGTTGTGGCAACAACCACAATTGTGGGTGATGGCACCACAATGACAATAGTATCCATATAGGCAACCAAACCCATATGAATACTATGTCTAGCACTCAATTTCCCTTGGTAATGTAGCGGTTCAAAGTCCTCAACATTACCCACTAGAATATAATAGGCCAACACCTCCAAGAATGGAATTTAATCAGTATGTGCATCCATAAGCAATTGGTTCTATTAATCAACCATGTAACCCTTTACCACCTGTATCACCACTTGTAATGCCAAGAGAGTTGCCATTACAACCTTAGCAGAAAAAAGCTAGAAGGGTGGTGAATGTACAAATCAAGGATAATACCAATAATATTGAGGGAAAATCTAAGAAACATCCTTTCTTTAGGAAAATTCTAGAAAAGGCTAGTAGAGTTAGAACTTCATTGAGACAAGTTTCTTCTATGAAGGATCCTGCTACTAACACCTTTGTTTCCTAACAATCAGTTTAGAAACTGAAAATTGTCATGCTTATTGAGATAGTATCTGAATGGATTAAGGTAGGGACACTTCCCAGGAAAAGAATGGATCTAGGAGTTCCTTTCATTTATTTATGAGAAGTTGGAAATTCACCATGCAAGGCTCTCCTAGACTCAAGTTCCAAGGTAAATTTGATATCTCAAGAAACATACAAGGCATGGAACCTATTACCCTTAACAAATGTGAGAAATAAGTGTGTGGACAAAAAGAAGCATAGGCCACTAAACCAAAAGATACCTAGTGATCAAAAATTGAGAACCTAAAAGTGTCTAAAACATGCATGAAATAGTTTGACCCACTTATTAACTTTTATTTTAAGAAAATGATTGCACTTGACAGCTTACAAATGGAAACATTAAACCATAATCATATACAAGTATATAGAGGAAATAAGGACTTAGAATTTGAATTTAGGAATCAACAAGAGAGTATAGTTGGAACTTCTGAGGTGTAAAGACCATCTAGTCCAAAAAAATATGTATCTTAAAATGATCAAAATTTGGTTACTATCAAGATTACTTGGGATAATAACCAAAAAACTAAATCATTGAGGATGGTAAGTGAGAAACTTGGAGTGTATGATCTAGGGGATCTAGGGTCCATTTTTTGAATACTTGCCCATGAGTTTAGTCATGGGAGAGATGCCTTATCCTAACTTAGTAATTAATAATCACTTTTTAACTTTTTTGTTTTCTAAATTACGTGGCTTATAATTTTTGTTATACCTTTTTCTTTTCTTAATAAATTTTCACATTCTTTGATATCTTCTCATTCTTTTATACTTTTCATTTCTTAATCATTTGATATTATTTGTTATTTTCTAATTCTTTAATAATCTTTCATTCTTTTTATCTTTTTAATCTTGATATCTTTTTTAATTTTTTGTATTTTGTCTTTATTTTTCTTGTACATATTTTCGTCAATTTTTAATAAAACACACCAAATAAAGCAAGATGTAGTTTCAATAAGGTGAATGTTTCTCTATATTATTGATCATAAGAGAATAATTATCTATACAGTGAGACCATAACACTCATCTGCCCATTCCAAAAAAAAAAAAAGGATCTTACCATGACCATAATGATATTCTTCTCATAATAAAACTAAGACTAGACTTGTGATCATTATGCCTGGATAGACAAGTGAAGAACCAAGTGGGAATGCAAAGGGTGTGACATCAAGGGGATTTATGGAATTTCTTGGATTACTAATATGATTTCTATCCATTTGCTAAAGATGTATTCTATCCTTGTAGATCTAACAAAAAATGGAAGTAAGAGTACAATAAGTGTTGCCTTACCATGTCATTGGAAAGACATGTTACCCATGCCTAAAGGTAGTCCTCTAGTAAGGTCAACACAGTAAAAAATAAAATTCACTTGCAAAATAAGTTTCTAGAAGTCCCACTGGAAAGACATGTTACCCATGCTTAAAGGTAGGTAGCTTCTCAGGAATCTAAAAAATAAAAATAAAAATAAAAGTGCAATTAATAAACTCCTCCCTTGGATAATACATCAAGTGGTAATACTCTTTGCAACAGTGGTAGTCTTATGGTTGTGAACTTAAGAGATGAAGTAATGTGCTATCACTGGAAAGTGGTCTAGACTTAGTTTGAGTCTTGGAACAAAGTGCTAATGATTACTCTTATCACAAATTCCACACAAGAATTCATTATGCCTGTGGTAAGACACCTCACATCCCGATTCCAATAATCCCTTCACCTCATAGTATAGATAATCATAACTTGTGGTTTTATGTAATATGGCATTATTTTCCTAACCTAGTGATACTATCATGTGTGTTTTGCTAAACATGTATGTCTAACATTCAACTCCTTAAGTACCTAAGCATACTTTTAGGCGTGGTTATACAAGGGTACTAAGGGTTGGAGCTTGGTTTGGGGAGGACCCACTTGTATAACTTTTATATTTCATACTTTCCAAGCAATTCCACATCATCTTGTGCCTTCTAAGATCATCTAAACATCTAATAAATACTTCCCTTACTTTCAAAAATCTATCCATGAACCTACAACCCTTAATCCATCTTATATACACTTAATCAACTTTCATAGCCCAAAATTCCTTCTTTTTGAGCTTTCAATGCCTAATTTTTGCAACCTCAGCATCATAGCTATTCTAAAATCCTCTGGGAATGTTCACTATCTTCCTATCATTCGATTTGACTCATTTTTTGCATCAAAAAATGCTCATAAAAATTGAAATTTTTGAGGTGACATTGTTGATATGATGTATGAGCCATTCGTACATCATTGATACGATGTACCACTACAAAAATACTATATATCAACATGGGGAGTTAGAGAAATTTTTCTTTCTTACCATTTTCCATAAGAGAAGTTTTTGTTCTTCTTCTTTTGAGCTATGACACGCTAACTTCCACAAGCCATACCTTTGCCCCTGTAGTTCTGATTTCTAAAATTATTGAACCTTGCTGATCATGGAGTGCTCAACTTAGTCATGGAGGGATGACATCGAGGATAATTTGAGCCAAATTTTTCAAAAAAATGACCTAACTCCAGAAGATAGTTTAAGGGTGAGGAAGATAAAACAGAAAGGATATTATCATGAATTTAGTAATTTAAGCGAAATAATTCAATAAATTCTTCTAATAAACCATTTCAACTAATTCTAAGGTATTATGAGCCAAAAGTGATAATAAGTGTGGGAGGTCATGAAAATTAAAGATGAACATCTAAGAGGTTTCTTTTTGGAAATATTTCTAACTCTGTAGTCATAATACAATAAAAACTTGATCTAAATAAGGGTATGGTCAAGGTAAAAGGCTGTTAAATAATGATATGAACATTCTAATAATTTCAAATCCTTGTTGATTGTAGATGGCCCAGAAGATGATACCAAAAGGAGAACCCTCACAACCAAGAAGCAAAAGACCAAGAGGCCAAGGGAGAGGTCATAGTGGAGAACAAACTCCACTAGTAGAGCACGCAGAGTAGGAAGCTCAATCTTTTAGTATCTATTAACAAATGCCTGCTACTGAACACTCTACCCAGGCGGAGGCTAAAGCACCATAAGTACCAGAACAAGGACAACGCCTTAGGCTATCACCTGAATGTCTCCTAGCCATCTAGGAAAAGTCAATGATGTCCACAGTCATTGTGAAACTTAATTTTTCCCCTTTATGGAGTTTGCACCATAGGTCATTAGAACATAACTCCAATCATCTCTCGTGTGGCCTACCTTGTCAACAAGTGGAGAATGGTACTTAGGGGAAACCCTTCAATTTTGGCAAAACATGCAAGCTGATGCCATGGTAAAGATAAAAGGAGTTTCCATGTCATATTTAGTGGAGGAAATAGCCAAAGCCCTCAATTTACCAAATGAAGAGGCTAATGTAACACAAATATCCACATGGTCTGATATTGATGTAAAGATATTGTAGCTACACTGAGCCTTTGGCAAGGAGGATAAGGAGTATAGTGAGTTGACTGTAGAGGACAAGATATATTTTAAGATTGAAACCTATCATCTATTCCCTACTAAAAGCCAGAGGAAGCACCATATTGATGGAAAACTTCAATGCCAATATTGCCCATCTGTATTTCCTCAAAATCCAAAGGTCATTTGAAGAGAAGAAGGTGGGGAAGCCAACATTGCCATTTCCTTGCCTTATCAGGAAGATAAGTAAACAAGAAAGCATACTTGGTTATACAAACGATGTTTTGAGGAAAACTGAAAATACCTCATATGCTGAGATATCAAAATCCATGACTCTGAAGAAGGATTAGTTGGAGAAATAGGTAGGTACTGAGGGAGCTATAGGCTCAAGTCCTGCTAACACCGTTCAAGCTACTGGAAAATAGTAGCAAATAGGACCTAGTAGCCAGTTGCCAACTGATTAGAAACAACAACAACAATAGCAAGTTTCACCACTACCACTTTAAGATTATCAATCTTCCTTGAGGCATTTGCAGCAGATTGTAGATACAATTAGCTAGGGAACAAGAGTGGGGGCCAATCTCTACAAGATCATAGAAGATGTAGTTAGACCTACCATCTTAATAGGCCCTGCTAATGGACAAATATTATTGCAGTTAGGAGGAGGGAATGCTTGGTCATAACAAATCTCAAGGAACATTGCATCATTCCAAGTGATGTTGGAAATTAGAGAAGGAGCCATAGTGGTGGTCATGCAGCATCAAGATGTAGCGGGAGCCTTCAAAGTGATTATTGATCATATCAAGGAATCCAACAATGTCGCTATTATGTCACCAATTGATACCTTTGGAGCATGAGATGCCTAAATGCTCACTAGAAACTTAATGACTTTGGTTGAACATGAAGACATCTTAGACAAACTACTATAGATGGGGCAAGTTATGCAAAATATTTTTGATATCTTTAGTGATATAACAACAGTCAAGTTTGATCTAATTGCCACCAAAGGAAAGTTGGTCATGGCCGAGACCAGGGTAGAGCATGTTGAGAACAAAGTCTAGAAAGTACAAGAAGTGTTTGTGACCTTGAGAGTAGAAAGAAGAGATCTCATGAAGTTCGTGATACATGACCAACCTGATAAATTTTGAATAGACCATGTGAATTTCCTTATCAACCATAATCTAAAGATGAAACAAGAGAATAAGAAAGTGGTATGAGATGCATTAGTGATAGAAGCATAGACATATGCGCATGCTAAGGCACTGACTACTCTATAGGAGGAGAATAAACAAATAGTTGCAGAAAATGCTCAGTTGAACAACATTGAGTGACAAAAGAACATTCTCAAAGAAAGCATTCAACAACTTCAAGAATAATTAGTTTGAGCCAACCAAGATATGAGTCAGTCGGCCCATGAGAGTAGGACCCCATTAATGGAACAAGTTCGTGTAATTGGATGAAAATTTATGATTGAGATTAATGCGTGGAAGAATGAGGCTAACAAGCTTGAATGGCTCAAAGAGCATTTCTGAGATCAAGTGGGCATGTTTGAGAAAATCAATGAAAAAGAAATCCATATGGATAAAGCCAAGATCAGTTCTATTGCAACGTAGAATCCCATCTGGCAACCAATCTTGGATAGCCTCGTCCATGTCCATTAAGCGTAAACCAAAAATAAAGACTTGGAGGTTGAAGATCTTATAGAATACATGGGGTTAGCGACTCTTTGCTACACTAACTTGGCCATGTTAACAATAGGCAGGCCAGGAAAGAATTGGAACAATAGGTAGCAATAGTGTATGCAGTATTAGAAAGAATTTACTAATAGAAAAGATGCTTTGTAGAAACTGCATATGGAAAATTTTGAAGTTGAAGTTGTCAAAGCTAGCTACTAGGGCCAAAAAGATGTTATATCTAACCTAGCTTATAGAATGTTTGATTATCAGGAACTAAGGAAAATAGCCAAGACATTTAAAGAAGAACGGTAGTAGTTCACAACATAGTATATCAAAGTCAATCAAATGTTCCTGCAACTATCATGTTCATGGAATGTATTAGCTCCATTACACATCACCCACCAAGCATGGATGGTACATAATCCCAAGACAAAAGAGGAAAAATTTAGGCATTAATCAATAGGTATTAATTCAAGAAGCTTGATGATAAAGAGAAGCAGTTGATGGAAGAGCCATCATCGATGGGCACATAAACTACATCAACCTCCTTTAGTTTAGTTTAGTTTTATTTTGTCATATACTTATGTCAAATTTTGTAAAAATACCATTGTGGCATGTAAATAATTAGTTAGTCATGTTTAGTTAAATTTACCTCCTAATTTTGTAAGGGGATTTATCCTCATTTTGTTATAACTTGAGGATGAGTTTCCAGTTGGTCATGGGGGTATGATAAAATAGAATTTCATCACAATGCAACATTGCAATGACAACATCGTATTAACGATTTCACTGATATGATATCACAACACATGATATGTCATCATTGATACAATGTCTCGAGATGTGGGCACCCCTATAAATACAACACTTGAGAGCACACAATCTAATAACTTTTCATTTCTATCATAACAGAACTCTTGCTGTTTGATTTCTTGGACTTAGACTTAGTGATAGAAGAGTGAATGCTTGTAGTGTGATGTGTCATAGTTGAATGGTGTCTTTTATTTGAGCAAGTTGTACTTGGACACAAGTTGTGATAGCAGTAAAGATCGAGACTATTGCCTATCATTGCAACATTCCTTGAGTTTACTATTTTACTTAGCATAATTTCTACTATTTTACTAGCTTAATACTTTACTTTTCAAGCATTTTATTTTTACTTGCATGTTATTAAAGTGAAATGAGTATGATTGATTTCGCATGCTCAAGTGTAATTGTTTGGTATTTCTAGTAGTGGTTTCACTTGATTTGCTCAGTAGTGAAATCACTTGGCAACCTAGCAACAATTACATGAGTCCAAGGTGTGTATGGTGAATTAGGAATGGATACTCATCACTGTAGGCTAGAATAGACTTACATTTCCATTATTAGTTAGATTTAGCGTTTAACTCTACTTTTACTATGTTTATACTTAGGAGCATAATTGACCCTACAACATCATTTAACATATGCCTCACTACAAGCTAAACCATACACTTAGACTTCACTATCTTGAAGTGGGAAGATAGGGATCACGAGCTTAACTCAATTTCTAGCATATCAACATTTTCCATCCATGAATTATGATTGGGTTATGTGTGAACACTTGTGACTTGTATGGTTGAGTGTTGGATGCTCCACTACTCATCAATGGTATTTAACTTGAATCACCATTCGATATCTAGGATGCCTACAAACTCCTTATGATATGATTGTGCAAGGGAATTTTTAGGCATCAACTTACTTTTTGGAGGATCCATTTGCATAGCTCTTGGTTCCTATTATTAAACCCCATGACCATAAGCCTCGACTCCATTGCTGACAATCTTGATAACCTGCATCATTCAATTTTGTGCTTATTTTTTTCAAAAACATGTTCTATTTACCCATTCAAGACACTCAATTTACTCAAATTAGTGAACTAGAACCTTATAGAATGATGCTACCTTAGTTCCAAAACTTTTTGACTTCCATTTGGCTCTTATTTTATCCCTAGAATCTTCAAAATTTCCTTAGTTTTTTAACTAGAAAAATTATTGTGAGTGATTGCATCGACGCATCTTCATTGATGTGGTTAGATACATCAACACAACTCCTTCAACATAGTATTAAAATAATATATATATATATGCATGATACTCAGCTCATTTTTTTACATTTTGCATCCAAGAAATAGAGAGTTTTTGGAATTTTTAGAGTCCAAAACCTTTCCAAATCCATAACTTCCTTATTGCTTAGCAATTTTCATTCATTTTTTAATTCTCAAGCTTGCAATCATATGTTTAATGTCATGGAGGCATCAATGCTAGGCCTTGTTAAACATTATTTAAAACCATGTAGATTAGGTATTTAAATAATGTTCCAAAGAATTAATATCAACAACCAACCTTCTTTGAAGTGGAAATAAAATATGTCATGCATTTACAATCACTAAAAAGGGCTTAATGATAAAGTTTCAAATTTTCTATCAAAATTAACCCAAATAAACAATTGAAATGTATCCAAACTTAACAAGATTAAATCAAAATAATTAATCTAGGTTTATATATGTGATTGTAGATGACACCAAAATAAGGATCACAAGCAAGATAACCATTGGAGCCTAAGTGAAAATAACCTCAAGGAGGAAGAAGACAACCACAAAAACAACCCCAAGAATAAGCCACTGAGATGTCTCATGCTACTAGGCCCTTATGTGAAGAGCTTGAGGTGGAATCTATTTGCCAAATTTCCACTACAGAGATAGGGTAATCTAAGGAGGATGAAGCTGCAAGATCTAGATCCAACTTGGAGGTTGCTCTTACCAAGGCATACTTGGAAAAGAGCTGAAGCAAGAAAGTCCAGAGCTTAATCTTTCAAGAATTATACTTCAACCCCTTCCTTGAGTTAGCATTGGTGGAGGTTAGGACTTAGTTGAAATAGTCTTCACTATGATGTACTCTCTTCATCAGTGGGGAATGGTACATGAGAGAAACCTATCTTTTCTTGAACAACCATTAAGAAGATATCATGGTAAAAATCAAGGACATCATCATCTCTTATGTAGTTTAGGTAATATTAGAAGCCCTTAGATTGCTTAACACCAGGGTAGAGTTGGTGAACATATCCATCAAAGTGGATACTAAAGTAAAGAAAGAATAGACATGGTGGTGCTATGGGGTGGATAGCAAGGAGTACGGTGCTCTTAACAAAGTAGAGTGAGCCTATTTCAAGATCACAAATTATCATTGCAATCCCATGATGAGACCAAGTAAGGTAACTACCTTCTCTACATGGGCATGTGTAGCTTTGAGTGGAAAGTTCCAGGGCAACCTTCCCCAACTCATCTTCTTGGAAGTTGAGAAGTAGTTCAAGGTGAATAAAAAGAGTAGGAAGACACACCTCTTTCCCTACCTAATCAAAAAAATTTGCAAAAGGGGAGACATAGCCCACTATGTCAATGTTATCATCAGTAGAGATATTGCTACATTATGATAGAAGATGATAAAAGACAAGGCTCCTATTAAGCTTCAAGAGAAGAAAGTGTCATCTCCACCATGACATGCAACATCAGAGATAAATTCTTAGATGGTAGAAGCTACTAAATGCCTCAAGAATCTTAGAGAATAATAACTATAATAATAAGCCTCCAATGATGGTGGTGAATCCTCAATATACCATTTGGTCATAAGCCATCTCAACAACATTACCACGACCATTAGCTTGCCAATAGATGAACTAGTCCTGATATTCTCCACATAGTAAGATCATATTCCTATTTTCACCAACCCAATGCTAGATAAGTCACTATCTTCATTTTGATGGAAGAATTTCCTAAAATCTATGGGAATGTAGCAGCCTTCTTTGTCATGCTAGAGAAAGGGCAAACAGTAACAGTCTTGGTTATGCTAAATAAGGACCAAGAGACTACATCAGAGGTTGATGCAGACTAAATTAGAGAGGCCTAAATCACTCCTATAGTATCTTTTCCTAATATTGTTTTCATGACAAACATCAAAATATCTGCAAGAGCCAATAGTAAAGGAATAAATGCAACACAACATGAAGAAATGCTACAGTGGTTGGTCAGAGCCAAGAAACCAATTTAAGAGATCTTTGATCTTTTGAAAGACATTTAAGTCACCTAGTCATAGCTAATAAAGACAAGGAGAAAGCTACTCATTACTCATGTGAAACTTGAGAAGGCCACCACTAGCAATTGATGGTTCATAGTGAAGGTTGCAAAACTTAGAGTCTACTTGTCTAATCCATTCATTTTAAAACTTGAACTTACTAGGGATGAAATTTTCCAGTAGCTTCAACAGAAAATCCAAGAGGCCAAGAATATGATAGAAATGATAGTCTTTAGTATGTCCCTATTTAAAGAAATGATGAATTCGACTAGCTGTAGTCTTCAGCAAATACATAAAGAGAATCTTTCTCTGAGTAAGAAAATCATTACTTGTGAAATGTTAAGCAATAGAAAGAACAACTGGTAGAATATATTATTGACCTTTTGGTATGTCAAAACCTTATAGAAATTGGAGAATGTAGAATGTATGTGTGTGATATTGCAAGGCCATTAGAAAATTAATCAACAAAGAACTTCAAACTAAGAAACAATACTTTAGAAACGAGATTCACAATGAGATGTTAATGAAGACTAAGTGATCTAGATGAAAGAATGGATGTTAATAGAGTCTATAAGCCAAGTGAAGATGTTCCAAAGATGATCAAGAAGCCCAAGGGTTATAAAAATGCTTAATATCTCAAAGTACTTTTGGAAGGTAGATGTTTGGTAGAAATAATAGATGTCTGTCTTACATAGTAGACATCTATAGGAAGGCATCTCTCAATAGACATCTACACTCCTAGGTAGACATTACTTCTACATTGAGGGCTCTCTTAGATAGATGTTTAAATTTTAAACTATATGTTTATACTAGTTGTTTGATAGCCATTGCATGAATTTCGAGGATTTTTTAGAAAATCTAAGGCTATAAGAAAAAGTGAAAATCTTGAGAATTGTGCAAGCACTATTCATCTAAAGAATAATAGATGAGTGCCTAGGTACCCCTACACTCAACCATATGAATACAAGAGTTTCACGCACGATCTGGTCGAACTCCATAGACAGGCTAGTTGTGGTATCTAGATAGTTACTCGTTGATTGTAGTTCACTGTCTTCCCACCTAGACTAGTATTTGCTTTGTCATGTATGGTTTAGTCCAGGGTGAGGTGTATGATGTAGTCCTAAACTAGTGCTACTCCTAGAGGCAATGGAAAATAACTTGTTAAGTTAAGAGGAAAAGGATGAAGAGAGTCTAAGCTAGCCTAAGTGCGATGAGCATCCATCCCTTAATCATCTGGACCTCATGTACTATTGCTGGGATTACCAAGCGCATGTCCTAGGTACACTAATGGGATACCAAGTAGTCACACTTAAATTCTTGTGATTAAGTTGTACTCATTCCATGTTTACTTATAGGGATAGGAGAGGAAGGTAGAAAGAGATTAATTACGAAAGCAATAAATAACAATTAAATGATTAAACTAAGTGAATGCTGCAATGATGAAGTAATCTCAATCTTTATTTCTGGTCATGTGTGTGTCTAAGTAAATCACACTCAAATGAAGGTGTCGTACAATTACAATCATCACACTGTGGGCATGCACTGGGGGAAAAGGGTTGAAAAGAACTAAAAATGAAAGCTAACTTCTAAAATGAACTACTGATTGACTCTAAAAAATTACTCCCAACTCCTTATGCCTACACGTGTATTTATAGGCCCACATAGGAATCATGATATAGTGCATCCGATATCTCTAGCTAGGCCATGATATCATGGGTCCGATATTGGAGCCTAATGAATCACGATTCATCATATCCCCACGACTGAATGAAAACTCATCCTTGAGTCGAACAAAATGATAACAAGCTCCATTGATTACATAGTGGAGAGGTATGTGATTATTGACTAACTAGGAATTTATTCATGCCATAGTGAAGAATTGAACAAAAAAAATTGGGACATAGACATAGAATTACAAAACTTTGTTGGAACTCATGTGGTTCTAGGTGGCGGTGGTTCCTCCATGGGTTGCTTCCCCTCATCTTGTGCTCTAGGCTTTGGGATTTGATGGCTCTAAAGGAGTGCTTGGAGATTTTCTTCTTTAGTTTTGTGATCCTATGCCATTCATGCTGATGCTCCAACATTTGATGGAGTCGACACTTTCCATGGACACAGTAGTTGTAGGAACATCTTATTTGCTTTGATGTACCAGGCCGTAAACAATTTTTGTTCCTCCTCATAGGCTCTGGCTTTGTCCATGTACTCTTGGAAATCTATAAGCCATTGAGCCAAGTTTGTTGTAACATCCTTTTACCCTTAGTAGTTGGTCTTAACCACCTCTAGTTTAGAATTTGCGACTTCTAGCTTTTGCAATGTTCTCTTGTGCTTTGCAAATTTTGCTTCATATTTGGCGTAGGTGGTAGCTACCTACTTCTTGAGCTCTATTCTTGGGTGTCCTATTGTCAACATGGCTAGATTAACATATCGTAGGTTTGCCAATTCCATGTACTTTGTGAGATCTTGAATATGTAGGTCTTAGCTTTTAAGCTCTACTTGGTGGGCAAATGCATATGTGTCCAATATGGCCCACAAATTAGTGTGTTGAGCACTGAAAGTGTTGATGTGGGCCTTGGCCATATGGATGTCATTTTCTATGACTTGCTTGTACATTCCCACTTGGTCTTTGAAATGCTCCTTTAACTTTTCATGACACTTGGCCTTGTTTTGCCATGCACTTATTTCAATGGCCATCTTCTGACGGATTGTGTGTACCTTCTCCATTGAGAGGGTTTAATTCTCTCTGGCCAAATGGTTCATGTCTTGGTTAACCTTGACCAACTAATCTCATAATTGCTGAAAGTTTTCCTCAAGAACATTCCTCTATTTCTTCATAGTGGTCAACTGAAGATTATCACCAACAAGCTGTTTATTCTCTTCTTGTAAGGCTCTAAGTGCCTTGGTGTGCACATAGGTTTGCACTTGTGCCTTGGAGGCATCCCAGTTGGCCTTCTTCTTCTCCTCCACCATTGTTTTATTGTTTGCCAATAGTTTATTAACTTGCTCCATCCTAAAAGTGTCCAGCTAGTTTGCAGGAATGAATTGAGATGGGTCCCATTGTGCAGCTTGCAGGGTAACGAGCCTTTCTTGGAGTCTTTCCAACTCTTTCTCCGCATGCTTGGCCTTGATCTCTGCCATGACTAGCCTTCCTTTGGTGGAGATGAGGTCTGATTGTGTTGCTGTGACATCTTGTGGGATGTTGAACAAGGACATCATTACTTGTCATGTCTATAGCAATCGATTAAGAACATCCTCATGCTCCGTAGGAGTCATTGATGGGTCGGCCAGAGTTTGAGCATTGCGTGCTCCTGTGAAATCTGTTGGTGGCACAACAGGGATGTTAAAAGATTCCTTGATGTGGTTTGTGACCACTTCTATGGCTCTTACTACATCTTGGTGTTGCATGACCACCACTGTGGCCCCTTCACCCATTTCCAATTGCACCTGGAAAGATGCAGCGTTTCTTGAAATCTGTTGTGACCAATGGGTATCTCCTCCTCTTGTTTGGATGGACACCTTTCCCCGTGCACAATCAGTAGGAACTATGGGCTGTATGGTGTCATTCATGAAGTGGAAGAGATTAGAATCATCATGACTTCCCCAACTAACCATCTCAACAATGGCCTTGAGATGGCTCATCGACAGTCGATAATCCTACGGCGATGGTGATAGTTGGTTTCACTGGCTCATACTGGGCCTTATGCTTGGGAGCTAACTAGGCCCTATAGTTTGAGTTGCAGTGGGCTCCAACATCTATTCTTGCTCTAGCTCCAGTGTCTCACTAGCACTCTTCCTTTAGGCTGGTGGCTTTAGTAGTTTGGCGAATGAAGCATTTTGGGCTTTTTTGGAAATGTCATTGGTGTACCCCAGAATACCAACACGTTTGCACAACTTCTTGATGAGACAAGGGAAGGGCAATGTGAACTTCCCTATCTTGCATTCTTCAAACCACCTTAAGATCTCCATGAGATACAGATGAGGAAGGTTAGCATTAACCTTTTCCATCAATATCACACTTCCTTTTGCTGCATATGTTGAAATTTTGTTTAATCCTCTTGTGGGGAAGATGTCATAAGTACCAATCTTGAAGTATATTGTTTCTTCCAACATCAACTCTCCATATGTCTTGTCTTCTTTAACATATGCCTTGTCCAACTAGGCTCTTTACACATCAGCATCAGAGTGAGTGGATAGGTGAGCAGCTTTTGGCCATGTATTTAGAAGGTTCACACTTTTGAGATGGCCTTGGTGGAGAAATCTACAGACACACCACAAATGTCAACTGTGGTGCCTTCTTCTTTATTATGCCAAAATTGATACATTTCTCCTAGGTACCAGGCACCACTTTCAGAGAGGATAGGGCATAATGGGGACCCTTTGAGTTGGTCCCTAATGGCCTGAGGACTGAATTCCATGAAAGGTCTGAAGTTTAATTCCACGATCATAGTTGCCGACGTGGAAGTTTCTTGGATAGCTTGAACACACTTTGGGGATAACGTGAGGTGTTATCCCTATTTAGGTGCTTCAGCAGCTCCTCCTTCCACCTATCCTAACTATGCAGTAGTAGGAATCTCTTAATGGATGCTAAATGATTATGCCTCCTTCTCTGCACGTTGTTCAGGAGACGCCTGTCCTCTACCTCTCTTGGGTCACTTGGACACACCTTGAGAGGGTCCTTCTTGTTGTCCATGTTTAGGGGCCATATGCAATCACACAAGGTCGACCATTAGTAAGGTTGTTTACAAAATTTAAGTTATAACTTACTTCTACCTCAATGAATTCATTTCTTATTTCGTGTGATTCAAAGTTAGAAAATCTTGTGGATATGTCCCCTAAAAGTTTTAATATTGGACTCCTAATTTGATTAGGTGGCTTTAAAATTTAATTTTCTGGTGTAGGTGAGGAGGTAAGAATGTTTTTGACACATGTTTATCATCATTTTTTTGTTTTTTGATAATCAATTACCCTTTATAGTATCCTTCGGGTGATGACAAATTCTAAAAAATTTATGCACAATTTGGAGTATACCCCTCCCCCACAACTAAGCTAAACACTCCAGGTTCAACTGGGTTCTTTCTAAATAAGAATCGAAGCACTAGCGAGTGAGTTATGGCTATTGGAACAAGAGGTGTGCAAGTCATGAGTCGTAGAAGAAAATTTGAAAAGTTCCCCCATGTGAATAGTTGAAAATGATGTTGACGTGCACACAGGGGGTCCATATATATAGTTTTGTTCGACTCAATATTGCATACGCAATAGCGCAACCCCGATATCACATTGGACCCGATATTGCATACATGATATCATGGCCCATTTAAAGTAGGGTACTTAGAAAAATTGATAAATTTCTAAAATTCTAGACTCAAAAATGAAGGACTTGAAGTTGGTGTAAAAAGGTCCAGGGTAATATTAAATAGTCCTGAAGGCACAAAAACTATAATGGTGTTGAATCTGACAATGGAATGCATGAATTGGATGAGGAGAAAGGACATGTTTCGGTACATAGGAATGTTTGAACTAGAAGGATGATGAGGAAAAGAGTATTGTAATCCTTGGAGGGTATAAAATGATGTGATGGTGATGTGTTATGAGTGTAGATTACAAGGGTTATGCAAGTGAGTCCTCCCCAAAGCAATTTCCAACCTATAATGCCCTTGTGTAACCACATCCTAAAATGTCCATAGGCATTAGAAGGGTTAAATGTAATCCACACCAGTTCCACAAAACACACACATGTAGATACCACTATGATGAGGTGTGAATTCAATGCTACACAAGATGCAAGCCACAAATTCATGAATAGCGAGATGAGGTGAATTGTAGAAGGGATTGTAGAGATTGGGACTTGAGGTAACTGACCCAGGGCATAGTGAATATTGAGTGTAGGATGTGAGTAATGTGTCATTAGCCCGTCGCTCCAAAATCAAGACCAAGTCCATTTCTTTAATCAGTGACATCGCATTTCTTTTATCCAATGATGGATAACCATAAGAGCACCATGACAGCAAGGCGTACTATCACTTAGCATTTTGTTCAAGGGAGGAGTGATTTGGAATTGCTTTACGACACTTTGATCTTGAAGTTTTCTTATTTTTTGTGTGGCCACTTTGGCACACTCTTCTTGCTTTTTTTTTTTGTTTTTTTTCATCATTTTTTGAATGCTTAATCTAGAGAAGTTGCCTACCTTCAAGCATGGGTGCATGTCTTTGCAGTGGGACCCCCTATAACAACATTGAGTTTTCTTGATTGAGTGCCTTTATTACTCTTACTTCCATTTTTCATTAGATCTACAAGGATCTTAGTACACCCAGGCTACATGGTAACTCCTACAGATGTCGCCAAAGAGAATCCACAAGTCCCCTTGATGTCACACCTTGACCCCATTCCCTCTTAGTCCATCATTTTTCGCTTCAGGCATAATTGGCACAAAATTACTTTAAGTTTTAATGATGTTAAGAATATCATTGGACCTAAAGTAGAACCTCATATTAATAGAATGGGTGGGTGGATGTGATGGGCTCGCTATCTAAGTAATTAGTCACCTGAGACTTGATAGCATAGAACAACACCTCAACCAACGAGTCACATGAGTGTTTTATTCGTAGAAGAGATTACCCATAAAAAGATAAAAAGATAAAATAATAAATAAAAAGATGAACTAGCCAATAAAACGATGAAACAAAAAATTGAAGGATGAAAAACTGGAAAATAAAAAATTGTAAAATTAAAGAAAAGGAAAAACATTTATTAATTTTGTTTATTAGAATGGGGGATATCCCCCATAACTAAACTTTTGATCATAGCGAGAATTAATAAATGGAAGGGTAGGATCCATGCATGTTGGAAATATTTGAGCCCAGTCATATCCAAACCACCAGGTGTCTTTTGATGTGGTGGTTGGAATGTACCGATATTGGGGTTCAGACACTCAATCATAATAAACATAGTTGGGTAGGTTATATGATGGGGTCATGGGATAAGGAGCTACCCCACTTTGACACCCTTGACCATAAGATGGCATGCAAGGATCAATATGTCTCCTCCTGTGGCTATATTCATTAGGCTGCATAGTTGTTGGAGCATTGATTGGTGGCCCTGATAAGGTAACACGAGGTGTTGAGTTCAAGGAGAAGGATGCATCACAACATTGAACTTGCACTGGTGTGGGAGATGCAGTGGGTTTAGCATTGTGTTGCTTCTTTCTACGGCCATGCCTAAAGAAAGGGCACTTTTGAGTACTTTCATTGCTATTGACAATAGTAGCACAAGTAGCATTCTTAGGTTGGTGCTATGGTGCAAAGCCTTCTGGTACAACTGGTGGTGATGTAGAAGGAGGTGAAGGATGAGAATATTTTTGTTGAGGAAAAGTGTAAGGTACATGAGGTGGTGACCTTGTCGGAGAGCGTATGAGTGGATAATATTCTAAAGAATGATAACGATGAGGTGAAGTATAGGATGATGATCCAGTTGGAAAAATAGGGTGTTGAACATAGTAAGCATTTGGTGTTGGGACATACAAAGGATATAGTTGGGTTGGTGATGGCTTCCCCCATGACGAGGGCTTTTGCAATTGTGGTTGAACTTGATATTTCTGTATGAAATCTAGGTGTAACATTCCTTCCCAATGCTCATGTAAATGTGAAAAAACTAGGCATTGGCCTTTGGGGTGATCGTACAGATAGATGTTGCATTGATATGAGAAGTTGACAGTTGAGTTCTTATTCTTATTATCTTCTACCCTTTGTTTTGATTATTGCGTTGTGTCTTGTCTTGTTTCTTAATTTGGCATAGTTGTGCCTCTACTATTGGTAGCATATTCTCCATATTTTCTATGCACCCACTCCATCATCCTATTAATCTTTGCCGCAATTTCATCTAGTGATTGTTGCATTGGCAAAGGTAGAAATGGTTTCACTTCCTCAAGGTGAGTTGGATTTTCCTCTTTATGGTTATGGACCTTTTCTAATTCGAGATTTTGGTCTTGTTAAGAGTTTTCAACATTCTCCCATTTAGCCATTTCTCCTTCTTCTTTTGCTACCCACTTAATAAGCTCTTGGAGTTGATGGGTTTGTAGCTCATATAGTTGACCTCAGGCATACATCCCTAGGGTTTCCCTTGTTTCATTACAGAGCCCATCCATGATGTGACACATTAGCCTTTCCTCAGAGAATCCATGGCCTGGGTAGTTGTTTAAAAATGCAAAATATCTTTCTAAGGCCATGTCCAAGGGTTCATGTTGCTCTTGTTTCCATTCTTGGATTTGTCTCCTCAAGGTCGACACTCTAGCATAGGTTTGATATCATTCAGTAAAGAGTTCTACCATTATTGGCCAACTACAGATTGATTTTGGTTTTAATGATTTGTACCACACTTTTGCTTGGCCAATGAGTGTCATAGGAAAGATCTTAAGTTTTTTCCACCCCTTATCAATATTGTTCCATATAAAGGCATCATGGAAGGCTTGTAGATGATGTTGTGGATCTAAATCATAGCCTTTGAAAAACTTAGGAAAGTTGTTTAAGACAAGCTTGGGTAGACAACTTTCCTTGTGATGCCTGTGGGATATTAGAATGATCCCTTGTATAGGCATTAGGCTCTTAGTGGCCAATAGGGGTTCATTGTTACTAAGTGGTTTGTGAGTTTGTGTGTTGGGATGATGTTGTCCTTGCCCATGTTGGTGTTCTCAATTTTCTTTGTGTGCTCGATTTTTTAGTTCTATGCTAATCCCTTGAAAGATAGTCATCTATGTCACAATCTGACGTTGAAGGAGTAGAGGAAGAGAGGGAACTATAAAACTCATTATGACTTTTTTAAGTCTTCCAATCATCCCCAAATAAGTTCTTGTTAATTATCAAGAAGGTCCTAGGCCTTTCGGGCCTCCTCATTCTATGGGATGCCTCATCCTTACTAGAGGTGTCAGAGTTGGATGACGAAAATCTTTGAGTATTGTTGGGGTGTTCATGAATGTAGGGGACTCTTGCATAAGGTTGATTACTCCAAACTTTATCTTCATCATCATATAATTTTTTGGTTCTCCAATGAATTGTCTTTTTCATTGTTGCATTGTCAAAGTCTTATGAGAGAGACATTATTGTGAACTGTGTGTGAATTAATTAAAATTAATTTCTTTTCTAAGAGATATATCATGATTTCTTTGTTATAGTGATCTTGTGTGATATAACTAATCTAAATAACTATCACCATCCCTAGCAATGGTGTCAATGATGAGTGGCTACGTACCCCTAAACTCAACCATATGAATACGAGTGTTTCATGCACGATCTGGTTGAATTCTGTAGACGAGCTAGTTGTGGTATCTAGATAGTTACTCATTAATCACAGTTCATTGTCTTCCCATTTGGACTAGTATTTGCTTTGTCACATATGGTATAGTCCAGGGTGAGGTGTATGATGCAGTCCTAAACTAGTGCTACTCATAGAGGCAATGGAAAATAACTTGTTAAGCTAAGACGAAAAGGATGAAGAGAGTCTAAGCTAGCCTAAGTGCAATGAGCATCCATCCCTTAATCATTTATACAAATCTTGGACCTCATGTACTACTACTGGGATTACCAAGTGCATGTCCTAGGTATGCTACTGGGATACCAAGTAGTCACACTTCAATGCTGATGATTAAGTTGTACTCATTCTGCATTTACTAACAGGGATAGGAGAGGAAGGTAGAGAGAGATTAATTATGAAAGTAATATATAATAATTAAATGATTAAACTAAGTGAATGTTGCAATGATGAAGTAATCTTGATCTTGATTTCTGGTCATGTGCATGTCCAAGTACATCACACTCGAATGAAGGTGCCATACAATTACAATCATCATACTATGGGCATGCACTGGGGGAAAAGTGTTGAGAAGAACTAAAAATAAAAGATAACTTCTAAAATGAACTACTGACTAACTCTAAAAACTTACTCCCAACTCCTTGGCACCTACATGTGTATTTATAGGCCTGCACAGGAGTCACGATATCAAGCATTCGATATCGTTAGCCAGGCTGCAGGTCCAATATCAGAGCCTAATGAATCACGATTCATCACTCATCATTAACTATTCTAAGTGATTTTATTTTTTCTTCATTATATCATCATTTCCATGTATTAATTGTATTGAGCTTAAAGTACAAGGATCTATAAATTTAGTTATACTCTTTCCTTGTTTCTTTTCCTTCTTTCTTGTAGCCCTACAGGGTTGATGCTCTTCTTGCAAGAAGACATCTTTATTGAGCTTATCAAGATCCTGTGGGATTGAGTGGTTTTATGGTATCAAAACACTTTGGTGTGGAGATTAATTTTGTAAAGGTTGTGTGATCCTTTAAATCATATTTTTGAGTTTGTTGGGATCTTGCGGGATTGAGTGGTTTCATGGTGACGAGACACTCCAGAGGAAAGCTCAAAGCTTGTATAGGATGTGATGTCCTTCAAGCAACATTTTGAAGAAACAAAGTCTGAAGGTGTGCATAGATTCTACCCTTTGAGTGTGGACATACCCAAGTTGGGAAACCATATAAAATTTATGTTTGTTTTTGATGGCTTCAACATTAAATTGGGAAACTTATTTATCTCCCCTTCAAGGTTCACGATCCACATATATCTATTATTAGTAGGAATAGCTTACCAAAGTAAACTAGGATGTGAGGAGCTTGGTTGTTGAAGATAGTAATCTCTCAATGGATGATGTTCATGCCCTTTTCCAGAAGACTATCATTAAGAGTGCCACCTAGAGGAATGAGACCCTCAAGTATAAAAGGGTGAAAAATCACTATAGGAACTAGATCAAAATGCTCAAGAAAATCAATGAGAAAGAGATCAAACTAACAAAAGTCTGATAAATGTATCCCTTTAGCAACTCTAACAAAGAGGTGGTCTATGATAACTCATCTTTGATGGCCTCAATGCCTACAACTAAGCTAAAATCTATTTGAAGGAGTTTCAAATTAAGGAGATGATTAAATACATGGAGTTAGCCAACCTTTGATATGTAAATTTAGCAATGCTAATAGTAGGAAGGCCCATATCAAAGCTAGAGAAGTATGTGGTCAACTCCTACAGAGCTCAAGCTCCATAAAGAAACTAAGAAAAAATTAGAAGTAGCCAATGCGAAGCTTGAGGTTCTCAAGAGTAAACTCGAAGATCAGAGATGCATCATTAAGAACTTTGCTAGAAGAATGAATGACTACCAAAAGTTGCAAAACCTTGTTTGTACATTTGACATTGAATATAAAAATTTCGTAGCCTAGTTTGTTAATATGAATTAGATGTTTCTAGCAATACCTTGTCCATGGGATATACTAGAACCAATTAGTCTAGGAGAAGCCATTTGGATAGTTAATAACCCATGAAGTAAGGAGGAGAAGATGAAGGCACTCTTGGGTACCTTTAAATTTTTAGAAGTAGCAACAAGGTAGCCCATACCACTAGTACGACTCAGATGTGATGAGGAATCATCTGAGTCATAGGAGCCTCACCTCTAGGCATGATGTAAACACGTCATCCCAATTCATTCCATCTAGCCAATGAATGCCAGTTTTATCAACTATCTAGATTTTTTGTATGATGTTCAACTTATTATAATCACTCAAATATTTTGTAATATGGCACTCATAGTTTGTCCATTATTGTAGTCAAATAGTAAGTTAATTTTCACTTTTATACTCCATAAAATTTTGTAAATAATTTTGTCCCATTTTTATCTACTTGAGAATGGGTTTTTAGTCAATTATGGTAGTATTATACAGTCATAGTCAATCAGCTACATTGATGCATACTCGTTGATGCATCCTTTGATATATTAATGCATATTTATTGATACAAATTCACCCAAAGCCTGTAGAATTTGTGCATCATTTGCATTTATGACATCTTTTGTCATTTATGTAGGGAAGCTCTTGTAGTTTGCTTTCATAGGACTTAAACAAAACTCTCTCTAAGTGCTTGTAACATGGATTGAGTTGACTAAATGAATTTTTCTTTGAGTGCATGTTGTCCCTAGATACTACTACATGAAAACAATAAAATTAAGATTAATTCCTTCCATGGTAGCACTTAGATTAGCACTTAGTTTATTTACAAGCATTTTAGTTTAAATACATTTTACTTTTCCACACTAAGGAAATTAATAGTTTATTTCATAATAGTGAGAGTACGACTACTTTGAACATGTTATATTAACACTTGGTAATATTAGTAGTGGATACTTGGTATGTCCAACAATAAACACTTAGTAATCCAGCAATGTTAGTATAGGTTTAGGATTAGTATGGAAAGTAGAAATGGATGCTCTACACTTAGGATAGTTTAGATTACTCTTAATGTTATAATTAGTTAGAAATTAATCTTCTAATCACTTTATTATTCTAATATTTTAAAAATAAAAATATGAACATCTTATGCCTCAATCATGCTTAGCCACACCAATAGAGCTAACACAAATGATGATTGAAAAGAAAATGACCAACCACATCATACTTAATTATCTAGAATTCTAGCCACTCGAGGTTCCATGAAATTTGACTAGATCATGCATATGCATTTGTGATTCATATGGGTTGACATAGAAAATACTTGATGCTCATTAATAGTGAAAAAGGTGACTTTAGACTTTGTAATATTTATACTCCTAATAATTTGAAAGATTGATAAAGATTTTGAAATATGTTCTATCCCTAATTAAAGTTCTTGAATTATTAGAGGTGAATTTAATATGGTTGAATGTAATTTAGAAAACTTGACGGTCTTCCTCCTAATATATCTTCTCAAGAAGAAGAAGATTGGTGTAATTTTAAATAAAAATATTCTATTTCTGATGTTAGCTTTTTATTTTCATCTCTTTTGAATGAGAAGCATCATACTTGGTATAAATATCAACAAGGAAATGATAGAATTTATGTTGACTTCATAAATTTTACATCTCTAATGTTTCCTTTTGAAAGCCTATAAGGAAAGTAGAAATGCATACAAATGCTACTTTTTTAGATTATTTTTCTATTAGCATTTATCTCTTTGGTATTAATTCCTCATCATTTCAAAAGCATGATCTTTTTTGTATGAATGCTAATATGTTCATAGGACCCAATGGAAAAAATATTTGAAGTATTTATAAAATGCATAAAAAAGTCCATTGGTGATATTGCTCATATTAATTGGTAGCAAAGAATTACTTGTAAAGTTAGAAACTATGGTAGATGGTTTGGAAAGTAATTTGCTAAGTGTAAGCATAAAGTTAAAGAAGATTTTATAGAATCTGTTAAGTAAATACAAATTTTTTTGACTAGAATCTCTTTGATTTTGAAACTCAAAAAGCCTTGGTTAAAGCTCATGATGCTAAAAATATTTGGATACTTTGGAAGCTAAAAGTACTCTTACTAAAAGTTGCATGGATTGGCTAAAAATTGAAGATGACCCATGCAAGAATATTTTTAAATTTTGGAAAAGAAAGGGTTAAGTACCTAAACTGAAATTACTTTATATAAATAATTTCATCATTAAATATCCTAAGACCATTAAGAAATTTTTTAGCAAATCATTTTTCTTCTATCTTTTCTGTTGAATGTTTTAGTAAGGAATCCTTGCAGGTTTCTATCCTTTTTCTAAAGGTTTTCGTAAGAAATCCTTCTAGGCCTTTAGTATGCATGTTACTCATCTTATAATCAATGTACATCAAAATATTCTTGAAGTAGAAATTACAATGGATGAAATAAAAGCAACAACCTTTAGTTTAGTAGATGGTAAAGCTTAAGGTTTTGATGGTTTTCTTATTGATTTTTTAAAGAAGCATTAGAACATCATTGAAGATCTTTTTTATGTTTTCCAAAAAGACATTAAAAAAGTTTCTCTTGGTAAAAATATTAATAAAGGTGTGATTAATATTCTTCCAAAGAATAGAGATATTTAGCATATTGGTAATTAGAGGTCTATTAGTCTTCTTAACAATACTTATAAAATTTTAGCTAAATACATGACTTGCTAAATTTAGAAGGTGATGAGCGGTGAGGTACCCCTATGCTCAACCATACAAATCATAGGCATTCACGTGCGCTCTAGTTGAATTTTGCAGACTTTAATTGCAAATTATGTTAGAGCTAAATGGTGAGTTCGTGTTGTTCATTCGTTGTCTTCCCAATCTCACTTGTGAAATGAAAGTGTATGGTTAAGTGTGACTGAGGCATAAGATTTTTATTATTTTTTGTTTTATCAATTTGATCACCTAAAACAAGAATAAAAGTGAGAGTACTTAAGTGCTAAGTAAACTATTGTCTAATCTAGCCTAACACAAGTAACTATCCCCACTTCTTGGACACATCCTGAACTTCATGTAAAGATTGCTAGGTTGTCAAACACTAACCGTTTTTGAGGTACCAAGTGTCACACATATGTTCAAAGGGGTCGTGCTTGTGTATTTTAATTAGTTGTTTAATTAATCAAAATTAATTACTAAGTGAATAACATTGAATGTGAACTGCATGAAATGACAATATATAAATGCATAAAGAAAGAAAGTCTCAAGTGCTGCAAGGTGAATCAAAGAGCTCGTCTTTATTACCAACACAATGGTGTGTTAAGGTACATCTATGATTGAATGAAGATCTGATTACACTTAGACCTCCCACTGCAGGCATTTGAAAAATACTCTAACTCTTAAATGAATAAATTACAACAATTTCGCTACTTGATCACAAAACTACACTTGAATCGTGTGCCCAAGGGCTGTATTTATAGGCCCAAGAGTATCCTGCGATATTGCATGCTCGATATCACATCTTGGATCATGATATCACATACTCAATATCGCAGCCACTCTAATATTGGAGCTTGAGTAAAATACGATTCATCATACGCCCACGACTGAATGAAAATGTGTTTTCGAGTATAGAAGAAGAGGAACAAGTCCCTTGAAAAATATATTAGGAGGTATGCAATGTTTGACTGACATGCAAAGTGACATAGAGGAAATAGACAAATACGGAAGTGCTTGAGCATACATCACTACAATTGTGTACAAAATTTGGATGTTCATAACAATAGAAAAGAACACTTTTGGATCCAATGGACATCCAACCCCTCTTGCAACAAAAGAATGAGGGAGAGGTAGAAGAGATCCAGCGGTCATGAATAATCTCCTATGAGTGATATTATTGCATCATCCTTGGTGAAGATAGTCCCACTTCTAGTCAATGCTTCCCACTGCAATCACAACAAAATCAAGGATTAGTATATAAAGTATAACACATAGCAGTTGAATACCTTGTATCGTCAGTATATAAAGTTGTGATTGTAGTAGATTGATTTCTTGATAATGTTAGTGGGAAGACTGACAAATAAGTTAAGTAAGAGAAGCAGTCCATAAAATTTAGATGAAGCTTAAAAGAGGGTATAGAAAGTCACAATAGTAAAAAGAAAGAATTCACTAAAAACAGTTGTGAAGATGCACACAATTGGATGGCATTGATGGGGTAAATAAAAAGAATTTGATTGTAAAAATATCTAAGGTTAAAGAACTTAACTTAACTAAACCAAACGATATGCAAGTGGGTCCTCCCCAAAGTAGGCACAGGCCTTTTATGCCCTTGCATAACTGCAAACCAGGGAGTTTGTGGGCATCATGGATGATTAATGGTTACAAAATGTTAAGTACAAAATCCTAGAAGTAACTGACTGAGAAACTCGACACATCAAACTAGAACATCAAATCAAAACATGAAACCGATAGTGAGGTGAGGCATGAAAAGCATAGATGGGTGAGAGAGAGAATGTAATGGAGTTTCTAATTATGGTCACATGAAGTTCCTTGTGGAGTTTGTGATTAAATGACTTAGTAGGATCCATCCTTAGTCTAGACCAAAATCAACCACTTTCAGTGACTTCTAAGACTAGTCCATCCCCTGAGACACAAGAATGCTCCCACAAAATAACCACTATTCTAAATTGGAGAAGAAGTAGAAAGTGAGAAAGGGCCTTAGTTAGAGGAGACAAGATAAGTCCCATAACTAGTGCTTGTAGCCCTTTTATTTGGTCTAAGAGGTGTGCTTTGAATTCCCCCTTCTCTTTTTTTTTTGTTATTTAAATGAGAACCACACCATGCAAAGACCCATGCATTTTCACATTTATTTTATCCAAGGGGTGTGCTTTGAATCCTCATCTCTCTCTCTCTCTCTCTCTCTCTCTCTCTGATGAGGACCACACCATACAAGGACTTATTTGACTTCCTATTATGGAATGACATAGAATAATGAGAAGCTCACGAGAACACCCCCGCACACAGGAAAATAAAAAAGCACAAAGAATACGACATCCCTTTGAAGTCACACCTTTTTTGAACCTTTGATTCCTTCCCAATTTCGGAAACTACACAAGTCACAAACTTATTAAGGTTGTATTAATGAAAAAGGGACTACACATTTCCAAAATAAGAAAAACCATAGAGTATGTGGATGGGTGGAAGATGTGGACTCACTACCTGTTATATGAAAAGAAACCATGTCCTAGTTGTTAGTAACGACATTCAAAGTTAGAAACCAGACATTAACAATCAAATCACAAATGATACATACCACCATTGAGTTGCTCATTATCATTGTACCTGGTACGTTTTTAGCAAAAAGAGTAGAGAATTATATCAAACATAAGAAAATATAAAAGAAAGTAAAAGAGTATTCAAGAAATATTAAATATATTAAAAATGGTATAAAACAAAAACTTAGAAAAGATCAATAACCTGAAAAACAAAAAGATGTAAAACAAATAATATGAAAATAAAAAATTGTAAAACCAAAAGTCAAAAGACTAAGGAGCCATGTAAAGTATTAGTATGGATGGCCATCTCCCCCATGACTAAGTTGAAAGGAGGAGATCTAAAAGATTGAGTGTGGTTGCCCATCTAACAAGGTGTCTGTCGAGTTGGTTGGCTTGGGCTCATGGAAAAGTTTCAGTTGTTGGATGTTGACTAATTGCTTCTTGTCTGGGCTATCAGGTTTATAGATAATCATGGCCTTAGATGGAAAAATCTCTTCAATAATGTAAGGTCCTTCCCACAATGTTTAAAATTTTTTTTATTGAGGTACGTGTGTAGGATTCCAGTAGAGAACCCTATCTCCTGGTTGAAACTTGACTTACCTTATTTTGAGGTCATGGCATTTCTTGTTCATTAATAAATTTTTATCTAGTAGGTTAAGGTTCATTAATCTTTCCATTTGTGCTAGACTTAGATCCATGTCAAGGTCATAGGCTATAGAGAGTGTACAAAGCTCAAATTGTATGGGCAGTGTTGGTAGTTTTCCATATATAAGCTCATAGGGAGAATAACCTATGGGAAGCTTCTAGGTGGAGCGATAGGCCCAAAGGGCATCATTTAATTTGGTGCTCTAGTCCCTTTGGTACTTGCTAATAGTGCACGTTGTAATCTCCTGATTTGTGACCTCAGCTTGACCATTGTCTTGGGGGTGATAAGGTGTTGTGAGTTTGTGCTCAACCTCTAAGTGCTACATAAGTTTTCAAAAAGTGGCACCTATGAGATGAGTTCCATTGTTAGAAATTAACACATGAGGCACACGAAACCTATTTATGATATTCTATTTTACAAACCAAGTAGCAGTAGTGGATGTATAGTTGGTGATGATTGCTGCTTCTACCCACTTAGTGCAATAGTCAACCATGACTACTATATATGCCTTTCCATTTGACAAAGGCATGATGGGATCCATAAAGTCAATGCCCCAAATATTGAATGGCTTGAGAGGTTGAATCCATTATTGTGGCCCCTCCATTCAAGCTGTCATTCCACAATCCCTTGATAATGATCACAAGCGTAGACAAATTGGTATGCATCCTTAAAGATTGTTGGCCAGTAATATCCTACCATGATGATTTTTAGGGCCATGCATCTCCCAACATAATGGCCTCTATAAGGGCCTCCATAAGCATCTTGGAGAACACGTAGTTGATTTGTGTTAGGGACACACTAGCATACTAGGTCGTTGGGATATACTTTGTAAAACTTCCCATTAATTTCCATGAAATGCTTAACCTGGTGAAGAAACTATTATTTATTTTGGGTGTCCAGCCCTTGCGGCAGTTTTTTCTTGAGCAGATAAGTGAGAATGATGTCATACCATCTTGGTTCATTGGGAATTTGTGTATTAATAGCCCATATAAGGAGAAATTTGTTAGGAAATTGATTAGATAAGGGGCTTTCTTTCTCCTTGTCATCCCATCTTAGCCATGACAAGTGGTCAGCGACCACATTTTTCACATCCTTTCGATCTAACATTGTGAGATCAAACTCTTGCAAAATCATGAGCCACCATATGACACGGGGGCTCACCATTGGTTTATTCATTAAAAATCAAATGACACTATGATCTATGTGCACGAACACTTTATGATCAAGTACATAGTACCTGAAATTTTCCAAGGTAAACACCACCGCCATCAACTTCTTTGCTATAGTGGTGTAGTTCAGCTATGCATCTACGATACTTTAGCTTGTGCAGTGAATATAATCTGGACATTTTTTATCATCCAGTTGAATAAGTGCTACCTCCAAAGCATAATTTGACGCATCAATCATCACATGAAATGACCTGGACCAATCAGGTGCTTATAGAATTGGGGTTTCAACAAGCTTTTGCTTTAGTTTTTGAAATGCTACTTTATATGCAAGGGTGCAGATGAATGATGCATTCTTCTTTGTTAATTCAACCAACAACTTGGTGATTTTGGAAAAGTTCTCAATGAAGCGTCAGTAGTAGCTAGTATGACTAAGGAATGACCACACTTCTTTAACTATTTTTGGTTAATGGATTATTCGTTGAATGACCCTTATCTTTTCAGGGTTCACCTTGATTCCTACGTTTGAGATATGATGCCCCAAGACTATGCCTTTCTAGATCATAAGATGGCTCTTTTGCCAATTGAGCTAGAGGTTTGTTTCGATACATCTCCTCAAAAAATACTCAAGATGGTCCAAGGCTTGCTCGAATGTAGCTCCGTAGGTAGAAAAGTCATCCATGAAGACTTCTACCCCCCTACTAATTTATTGTTGAAAAATGCTAAGGACTAGTCATTGAAATGTAGCTAGGGAATTACATAGACCGAATGGCATCTAATGGTAAGAAAAATTCCCCCAAGGACTTGTGAAAGTTATCTTCATGTGATCCTCTGGTGTGATCCAGATTTGGTTTTAGCCACTATAATTGTCCAGAAAGCTGTAATAGCTATTCCCAGAAATGGTGTCTAGCACTTGGTCAAAAAAAGACAATGGAAAATAATCTTTGAAAGTTATCATATTAAGCAGTCAAAATTTGATGCAAACCTATCATTTTCCTTCTTTCTTGGGCACCATCATGAGTGGACTAACCCACTCACTATCTGCAACAAGGTAGATGAATCTTTCCTTGAGTAGTTGCTTGATCTCCTCTTTGAAAATTTACTTTAATTTGAGATTCAAATACTACTGCGACTGTCATTTTGGCTTAATGGTGGGATCATTGTGTATCTAGTATTGGCATATTCTCGGATCTATTTTTGTGAGCTCAAAATATGACTAGGCAAAGGTTACTGACCATTTTTCCACAACATTCATCAACATCTTCTTTTATCCTATAGTAAGCTTGGCATTAATAATGATCGACCTTCCATTTTTCAAGAATACATACTCCATTCCGGTCGGTAATGTCTTTAATTCAAGGGGTTCCTATTTGAAATTGTCAGGAATCTCCAACTCTCCCCAATTGATATCATCATTTACTTCCTCAGAGAGCTGGTGATGAAGTTGCTTGAGTTCATTCATATTTGCAACATATTCACATGTTAGACCCTCCATAGGTTTCATGCATAATGTACTACTACTAAAATCAGCTGTCAGCCACTAGGTGCCTTCTTGTTTTGTGGCTATTACATATAGACATCTTTAGATTTTAGCTTTTTGTGCACACTGCTTGCATATAGAGATAGATGTTTGCTTTACTGATCATAACTTCTGCACATAATGACACCCTAAATTGCTGTATGTAATACATGGAACCCTCTTCTTCTTGATCTTTCCAAATTTATTTTCTCTAGATATCTCTAAGGAAAGATCTCGAATGCCCATTTTTGCATCAACAATGCTTAACCGTGCCCTTTCCATAATAATTGGGAAGTCCCCCTTGTAGTTCTCCACCTTGATTACTAGGAAGTTGGCAGGATATGACCACCCACAAACGGTGGTTATGATATCCTCTACCAGTCCCAATGGAATAGTGATGGATTGGTCTGCTAGCTCCAGCTTGATGTTGCTATTTCTTAAAGGAGGAAGGTTCCACATAGTATACATCTCATGCAAGATCAGATTAACACTGGAACCAGAGTCAAGGAGAGCTTTACAAGGCTCATTCCTAGCAATTTGCAAATATACCAAGGAACTCTCGGGATCAACTAACTTCCTGGGTAGGTTACTAGCTCAAATCCAATCAGATATAGCATGGGTCAACATTACAGTATGGATTTGAAAGGGATTTTGGTTTGAAGGGGACTTAAATAAAGGTGAGGTAGAGGAAGGTGGAGGAGCAAGGCTACCAGCAATTAATGTGTCATAGAGCTTTGGTGGACTGCAAGGTTGGAAGAAGGGTCTTTTCTTTGATCATGGTTTTGACCCGCTTGGTTGGTTAACTAGTTGTAGATTAACCACCCTTGTAGCATTTCCTTGCTATGGTTGGGTAGGCAATTCACCTTGCATGGATGGAGTAGGTGGTAGCTATCCAAGAGGCGGAGGAGTAGGTGTAGGAATAAGAGGAGCATGAGGATAGTAGGTGGCATCCTTTCTTGGATATGGTAGTTGGTACACTTCAGGAGGGTAGTGGTGAGGTTGGTAAGCAGCAACATGACCAGAGGAGTCTCGTGGAGATGAAGGTTGCTAAACATAATAACCATAGGAATGTAGTTGTCGATAGGGGTATTGCTATCTTGGAGGTGCGAATGCTCATGATTGTGGTTGCTACCACTGCTGGTACAACTCATAGGATTACGGTGGAGTTACACTTGGATAGTATTGCTGTCATTAGTGGAAGTGTCGAGAGTTACCTTGTGGATAAGACAATATTTTGGGTGTTTGCCTTTGTGCAAGTCATGGATGTAAGGCATACATCCTAGATTCCTACAAGTGTGACATAATTGGATAACATCCCTTGGGATGTTCATATTGGCAGACATCACACCTGCCATCATCATCTGATTCACTATTCGAAACTGTCTCTATCATAGCCATCTTACCCTTATCCTTGGATATGGCACGTTCAGCTTCCTTACATCTCTGATTCTCACACTCACCACTTTGCTCCTTGGAGTCTTTAACAATTTTTAAAACAGCTTGAAACTTATTTTTCATGGAGTCTCATAATTGGTCAACCTTAGCAATGATTTTGGATTGCAACTTCTGGAGTGGCAAGGTTTTTTGATTAGCCACCTTATCTCTGGTTAAATCATCCTCATTGTCACAAAATCAAACCCCCCTTTTGTGGATAGAAGGGTCCCTATTGTATTCCTCTACACTTTCTTGCTTTCTCAATTCTCTCTCCTCCCTAGCTACCTACTCAATTAAGTTTTGGATTCAATGGGTGCTTAACTCTGTCAATCTCCCTTGAGCATAGACACCAAGGATTTTCCTTATTTTAGACTGCAACCTATCTATGATATGAAAAAGTTGATCAAGCTGAGAGTATCCATGGCTAGGACACTTATGCAATAGAGAGTAGTATCGATCAATAGTGGCATCTAGGGGCTCATGGCTTTGTTGTTTTTACCCTTAGATCTACTTCCTCAGATTGGATACTTGAGAGTACATTTGATATTTGTCATTAAATAATTCTAACATCGTACTCCACTCCCAGATTGATTTTGGCTCCAAGGACCAGTACCAATTTTTTGCTTCCTTAATGAGTATCCTTGGAAACAATTTCAACTTCTACCAATAGTTCTCAATATTCTACAAGGCACATGCATCCTAGAAGGCTTGGAGATGATTTTGTGAATCAGCATCATAGCTCCCCTTAAACTGAGAAATGTTGTTCATGTCTAGCCTCTTTATTCTGCTATCCTTTACTTGCCTTGTTGGAATCCTCATGGCCTCTGCAATGTGTAACATGCTCAGAGTGGCAAGTAGAGGTCCATCAAGGCCATGGTGATGGTGCCTATGATGTTCTCTACTAACCCTTCTTTCATGGTAATGGGTCTCTCTGGATTGTCCATGCCTTCAATTGCGACTTTCCTAATGGTTCCTTATGTTGTTTTGGTCTCGTCAATCACCTCCATCATGGTCATGCCCTCTGCAGCCATGATCTGAGCTAGATGATGAAGAAGAAGACAATGAAGGGGAAGAGGAAGAAGAACTTGCATCATGTCGACGCCTATCATCCATTCTTCGATGATCGCAACCATGATGATGATCATGGCCTCCACTTGCCCCCTTATCATGACTTTCTCCTCTAGATCCATTTTTGTCATTGGATCCGTTTTGGCCAAAACCTAGATTATGAATTGTGAGTTGCACGTTCTAGTTGAGGGCCCCTTGATCAAAGTTAAAGAGAGGAGTATCATCAAAGGAAAATCCCCTAAAGAAGTGTTCTCCTTCATCCAATCAGCCAAGTAGAGGTGGAAAGGTGTTTGACCCCTTACCCTTCATAAGCTCATGTTGGTGTTCCAGCTGATGATCCCTTAACCTTTTTGCTTCAGAGGGATGATAATCCCTCGAATCGGGATCTCACATCTCATACTCCCTATGAAGATGTTGAAGCCCATGTCATGCAAGTAGTAGCTAGAGCATAGCTAGAACAAATCAATCTAGTGGCAACACAATGTTGCCTTCCATGTTGTGCCATTGCAGCATTTCATCTTAATGTAAGATGAAGGTGAAGTTTGGTACATACTCATTAGGATGAGCATATACCACCTAGTATTGCTGAGGCACCTGGTCTACCCTGGGAGGAGATAGACTCCAATGAGAAGAAGACATTTTATGTTAATGAATCTGTATGCAGTGTGTAGTTAAGATTTAATTTACTTGTAATAATAATTTTATTTTGTAAGATTTGACTCTTAGGATTTGAACAACGAGGTTACTAAGTTTCACTAAGTTTAGGTAGCGCATGTAGAACTAAAGTCCTCAGCAATGGCACCAATGATGAGCAGTGAGGTACCCCTACACCCAACCATACAAATCATAGGCATTCACATGTGATTCGGTTGAATTCCACAGACTTTAATTACCAAGTTCGTGTTGTTCGTTCGTTGTCTTCCCAGTCTCACTTGTGAAATGCAAGTGTATGCTTAAGTGTGAATGAGGCATAAGATTTTTATTATTTTGTGTTTTATCAATTTGATCACCTAAAACAAAAATAAAAGTGAGAGTAATTAAGTGCTAAGTAAATTATTTTCCAATTTAGCCTAACACAAGTAACTGTCCCCACTTCCCGGACACATTCTGAACTTCATGTGAACACTGCTGGGTTGTCAAACGCTAACTGTTTTTGAGCTACCAAGTGTCACACATATGTTCGAAGGGTTCGTGCTTGTGTATTTTAATTAGTTGTTTAATTAATCAAAATTAATTACTGAGTGAATAACATTAAATGTGAATTGCATGAAATAAAAATATATAAATGCATAA
>MNCI01008611.1:479324-579683 GCA_015680685.1 Gnetum montanum
TGAGGCATAAGATTTTTATTATTTTGTGTTTTATCAATTTGATCACCTAAAACAAAAATAAAAGTGAGAGTAATTAAGTGCTAAGTAAATTATTTTCCAATTTAGCCTAACACAAGTAACTGTCCCCACTTCCCGGACACATTCTGAACTTCATGTGAACACTGCTGGGTTGTCAAACGCTAACTGTTTTTGAGCTACCAAGTGTCACACATATGTTCGAAGGGTTCGTGCTTGTGTATTTTAATTAGTTGTTTAATTAATCAAAATTAATTACTGAGTGAATAACATTAAATGTGAATTGCATGAAATAAAAATATATAAATGCATAAATAAAGAAAGTCTCAAGTGCTACAAGGTGAATCAAAGAGCTTGTATTTATTGCCAACACAATGGTGTGTTTAGGTACATCAATGGTTAAATAAAGATCTGATTACACTTAGACCTCCTGCTGCAGGCACTTGGAAAATATTCTAACTCTTAAATGAACAAATTGTAAGAATTTCACTGCTTGACTGCAAAAACTACCCCTAAATCTTGTGCCCAAGGGCTGTATTTATAGGCCTAGTAGTATCCTATGATATCACATGCTTGATATTACATCTTGGGCCATGATATTGTGTACTTGATATCGCGGCCGCTCCGATATCAGAGCTTGAGTAAAACATGATTCATTCGAAGGTTATTGAATACATCATTAAACCTAAGTAGACTTATTTTATTAAAGGTAGATATATCTTAAATAAGGTTATTGTAGTTAGGGAGGGAATGTAGTGGGCTTTTGATACTAACCAAGACATTGCTTTTATTATGTTAGATTATGCTAAAGCTTATGATAAGATTAAATTAAATTTCATTATTTCTCATCTCCTTAAATTCGGATTTGGTGATTATTTTATTCGAATTTTCTATACCTTGCATACTGATGCTAATGTTTATGTTGCTACTAATTTTGGATAAATTTCCTACTTTTTCTTCAATGATCAATCTATCAAGATTGTCCTCTAGCTTTCTATCTTTTTATTATCGCTACAAATTTTCTTTCACATAATTTACATTATGATCTACAAGGAAATTTAATTAAGGAAATTTCAATTGATGATTAAGGTATGTAATTTCTTAACATGCACTTTGCATATGATTCTATTTTTATGATCAACAATTCTCTACAACATATCATAACTCTTTTAGCTAGAGTGAAGGATTACTGCATGTTATTTCACTCTCAGATCAATTGACAACGATTTGCTATTTATTGTAATGGCAATATTAATGAGCAGGTTACTCTCTAGCCTTGAAAGATCTTGAAAAAAAATTCTATTTTTAAAATTTTAGGAATTTCTTTTTCTTTTGAGCCTAATCTTATTATTTTGTGGAATTATGTGGTTGATAAAATTGAAAAGAAGCTTGATAAAAGGAAAGAAAAAAAGCTTATCCTTACTGGCAAAGTTGGAGTTATTAAGCAAATACAGAATCAACTCAAGCTTATTACTCTAGTTTTTGGGCTCCTAAAACATTTTATAAGAGAATTGATCATATTATCCATTAGTTTCTTTAGTCTACTAACTAATAGAGAAAAGGTTTTTCTAGAGTTTCTTACAATATTTCTACTAGCAGTAAGAAAGATGGAGGACTTAGCCTCATTCATTGTTATAAGTAGAGTATTTTTCTTGTAGAAAAATGGATTGTAAAGTGCATTAATAAAGATGATATTTGGATGCTTCTTTTAAGAAATAGACTTCTGCAAGGATAACCTAGGAATAATAATAGTTGGCCTTCTAATAACTTACTTCACTATCTTCTTTTTCTTTAGGCCACTTATATTCATAGTTTTCCAATTCTTAAACAAATTTGAAAGACATTGTGCAAGCTTAGTAAATATTGGAATTATGATCATATAATAGTTTTAGAAGATATGCTTAAGAAAATTAGCTCATGATGGCTTCTTTTTAATGATGGATCTTGGGTTGCTAATGAATTTTGATTGTGTACCACTTGGAGTAAATTTGGTATCACTTCAATTTCTTATCTATGTATGCATGATAGATGAATTACTTGGAATGAAGCCTCTAATTTCTATGGTTTGAATACAAAGAGGAAAAAGAATTTTGAAAAATTAATTTCTAATATTGAGAGTTTACTTAAAGTTAATAACAATTTGCATTAGGATTTTCCAAATATTTTTTAGAAGGATGATAGATATGGTTTGCCTTTTAATTTGAAAGTTGATTATGAGATTATTACAAAGAATGAGTTTATTTATGATAAATTCAATAAGGCCTAGAAAATGCAATTATCATTGTGCTTTTGGATGAGGAAAATAAAAGATATTTGAGGAGCTCATATATTTTCTAAAATTTGTATTTTTTATGGTGTATTTTTCATCAAGGTATTCCTATCAGTGCTCATCTTAAACATATGAAAAATGTTTCTCCTCAATATCCTCTTTGTGAAACTAAAAACTTATTTTCTCAGGTTTTTTTGAGTGTCTAGTTGCTCAACATTCCTGGAAATGTACATCCAAAATTTATAGCAACTTTCAACAAAATATCAATGAAGTCATTCTTGATGATTAGCCTACTTTGTCTACCTAATTTCTTTGCATTTGGAATTGTCCTCGATTTCTTGTTCTGTCCTCTATTTGGAAACTTTGGTGTACTATTATTTTCTAATAGTATGAGCATAACTATGACCTCTCTTTAGATGTCAAAAATCATATTCTCAAAGATGTTATTTTTTTTAGCTACAACTTCAAGTAAAAAAGCTTCAAGTGAATTTGAAATAATTAATTGTACTATATTATGATGCAACCAATGAAATTTTTGACATCTACATTTTTATAGCTACACAAATCTTGATTTTTCTCTATTCAGATTTCATTTAATTATATACACAAGTAATCTAAAATTTTGCTACATTGCATTAGTCTACTCTATTTGTGCTTCTAATTAATAATATATATATATTTTATAGCTTCCTATTGAACTAGTAAACTAAGGTTAAATCTAGATCCTTTGGGTTTCATAGCATTTTGGTAGCTATTTATAGGATTTTATACATAATTAAGTGTTATACTAGTGGTAAGACTCTTGATTAAGAAGTTCCAAGTCATGAATTTTTTGGTGGGTAATGCTGATTTATAAAGTTTTATTTGGACTATTTATCTTGGGGTGTACCCATGTTATAATTATTTTGAGTTTCAACATCCTCCCATCCTCCTCCTCTGCACCCCTCACCCCCTACACCCGCCCCCTAAAAAAAAAAACCATTGCTTGTAACCTCTATACACCCCCATCCCTTATTCTTAGCTAAAGGATGTACGAAAATTTTGAAGGTTGAATCAAAGGCAAGTAATTAACAAAGTAAATGACAATGAAGCATAATTGAATTAATCTTTTTTGGAATCCATTTCAAAAGAGGTTTTAAATTCTACCACTTCCTCCATATAGCTTTCAGAAAGGGAGATCCTTAAATAGTAAGAAGAATACAATCTAAAATCCAGTTGAGCCATGATAAATGAGAATCTTGAAGATGATAACCAATTTAATGAAACCTAAACCTAAGTAATATTTTCCATCATTCATTAGCTTCTATAGCCTTGAAAAATACACCTAGTAACTAAGGTTGAGGCCTAATCATTAAAACTAGAAAATCCTAAGCCATCACATTCCTTTGGTAAGTTATAGAATTTCCAATTAACACAAGAAAATCCCTTATTAATGCCATTATTATTCCATATGTAATTTTTGATAATTTTATCAATCTTAAGATAACAATCCTTAGTACAAGCCATTAAGAAAGAGTAATAAACATGAATATATGAGGGAATATATTTGGACATAATAATTTTTCCAAGTAAGAACATGTTTCACTTTGATCACTTTCTACTTTATTTACACTTGAAGATTAAGAACTTAGAAGGAGGGTTGAATAAGTTTCACCAAATTAAACCTAATTTTTGCTTAACAAATGTACGTGGTTTCCCAACTTGGGTATGTTCACACTTGGAGGGTAGAATCCTTGCACACCTTTAGACTTTGTTTCTCAAAAAATGTGGCTTCAAGGACACTGTAACATTTATAAATTATTGAGCTCTTCCATGGATGTTTTCTCTCAGAAACACACCCAACCCCTCAAGGTCCCAACAAGTTCAAGGATGCCTTCCCTCAAGAAGCATATTTAATCCCTTAGGGCTTACAAAGAGAGAAAAGAAAGATCAAGGAAGAAAATGAACTAAGCTTCAAATTCCTTGCTTTTGGCTCTAAAAAAAAATCAATAAACAACTTTAAAAATGATAGAGAATTGAGATAAAAAAAAATATCTGAATAGATGTATACAATGATGGCTCGATTACATGAATAGTTCTTGCTGTTACCAAAAAGGTATCATCTTCTTTTATACCCTTGTCACCAGCATATGTCCATTAGAGTTCATACAATGGCCAGAAAATGCTAGTTGAGACATCTTACATGAGCTTGAGATGCCTTATTAGCTTTTCCCATCTTATAGGTAAGATTTCTCATCTAACTTGAGACATCTTGTGTGAGATGTCTAGACTAGAATTGGGATGTCTCAACTAAGATGTCTTGACTTCACTTGAGACGTCTACTATTTTCTTAGGATGTCTTGTTTGAGATCAGAGCTTCTCAGTAGAGACATCTTGCTATAGAATGAGATGTCTTCATAGAATTGAGGATATCTTCTTTGGAATTCTCGATGTCTTGCATCCTTGTGATTTCTTCCAAATCCTTGCATTTCTTAGTGGACTTTATTACTCCAATTTATTAAATCATGCTCTTTTCTTAGTCTCATTATGCTCATTTCTTAGTCCTACAAGATCTCATAAGCACACTTACAAATTCTCCTTTTTCCAAAGTTTTAACATACCAAAAGATCAACAATCTTTCCCTTTTTGCTGATGTCCAAAACTTGAGAACATGGGTTATCATAACCACAACATATAATAACAGGCAAAAAAAGGCACAACATATAATACTTCCCTTTTTTGGGAATCATCAAAAAGAAGTTTCCTTGGGAAAATTCCCCTAAATATGAGCTCCTTTTTTTATTAAAAAATGTGTCTTACCTAATAGAAAAAGGTCCTATCCCCATGTCTTTGTATAGAGAAGTAGGTCTTCATTCATCAAGAGGCTTGGTGAAGGCATCAACAAATTGACCATTTGTCCCAACATACTCTAAGTTAACATTCCAAAGTTGAGTATGTTCTCTTATGAAATGATGCTAAATTTTGAAATTCTTGTATGAGAATGTTGAGTAGGACTTTTGGTTATGTTAATAGCACTATTGTTGTCACAAAAAATAGGTGTTTGGTTTGACTTGATACCTAGATCCTTGAGTGTTTCTTTCATCCATAACATTTATGCATGATAAATTCTAGCTAAAATATACTCTACTTTTGCTATAGACAGTGCTATAAAAGTTTTCTTCTTAGTTGCCCAAGAGAAAAAAGTCTTTCTTAGAAAGAAATAGTTTTTACTTGTGCTTCAATGATCATCTTTACAACTTGACCAATCTACATCACAATATCCAACAAGATCAAGTGTTGAATGCTTTAGATACCAAATTCCCTAGTTAGCAGTACCTTTTAGATAATGAAAAATTTTCTTGACAGCTTTTAAATGAGATTTATTGGGGTTATCTTGATACTTCACATAAATTCCAAAACTTGGAGTAATATCAGGTCTACTAGTAATTAAATATAGTAAACTATCTATCATAACTCTATAGAGCTTGAGATCAATAGATTTTCCATGTTCATCTTTGCTTAGCTTGAAGTGTGTAGTCATTGGTTTTTATTTAGCTGTCACATCAGCCAAATTGAATCTCTATAATATATTTTTGATGTATTTTTTTGACAAATAAATATCCCACCTTTAGTTTAACTAATTTGAAATCCAAGGAAGTTGTTGAGTTCTTCCATCATACTCATTTCAAACTTTGTTTGCATAAGAGCTAAAAACTTCTTGGATAAAATTTCATTAGTAGCTTCATAAATAATATCATCAACATAAATTTGGATAATAATTAAATCCTTTCCATCTCATTTTAGAAATAAAGTTACATTATCCCTATGTCTTTCAAAACCATTAGACATGAAATGTTGTGAAAATCTATCATACCAAGGTCTAGGGGCTTGTTTGAGCTCATAAAAGGTCCTTTTAGTACATCGACATAATCTAGATGGATATGATCTATAAAACCTTTAGGTTTCTCAACAAATACTTCATCTTGAATACTTTTGACATCCATTTGATACAATTAAATTCCTTTGACTCATGCATAAGCTAAATGAAGTTTAAAATTTTTTGGAGCTTAAAAATTTTGATGAGATCTCATGCGTCAAGGAAAAGAACAGGAAGGCTAAGAGAAATACTGTAGAAAATGTAAAACAAAAAACTTGTTAAATAGAAATTAATAGAAAGCTCATAGCATTGCACAACGTATGTTGTTACACAAAACGTTTTCAGGGACTTGCACCTCTCATCAGTGTGTTAAGGCAATGCGGCCAGGTAGCCGAAGCTGCAAAGGCAAGGAAATGAGCATACCAGGACAAGTATAAATAGGGTCTCAACTTCTAAAATTACAAAGCCCGCTCTAAAATTTAAAAGCCTGCTCTAAAATTTAAAAGCCTATTCTAAAATTAAAAAGCCCACTCTAAAATTAAAGCCCGCTCTAAAATTAAAAAGCCCACTTTAAAATTAAAGCCCACTCTAAAATTAAAAAGCTTGCTCTATAATTGAAAAGCTTGCTCTAAAATTAAAGAGCCCGCTCAAAAATTAAACAACTAGCTCTAAAATTAAAAGCCCACTCTAAAATTAAAAAGCTTGGTCTAAAATTAAAGCCTGCTCTAAAATTAAAAAGCTTGCTCAAAATTTAGAAAGCCCACTCTAAAATTAAAAAGCCCTTCTAAAATTAAAAATTTTAAGCCTAAAAAGTTTTAAGCTTAAAAATTTTAAGCGTAAAAAATTTTAAGCCTAAAAACTTTTAAGCTTAGAAAAAATTTTAAGCCTAAAAAATTTTAAGCCTAAACATTTTAAGCCAAAAAAATTTTAAGCCAAAAAATTCTAAGCCTAAAAATGTTAAGCCAAAAAAAATTTAAGCCAAAAAATTTTAAGCTTAAAAAATTTTAAGCCTAAAAAATTTTAAATTTAAGCTCAAAAAATTTAAGCTAAAAAAATTGAAACTCAAAAATTTTGAACTCCTAAAAATTTTAGAAAATTTTCTAAAATTTTCTAAAAAATGCTCTAAAATTAAAAAGCCCACTCTAAAATTAAAAAGCCTGCTCTAAAATTAAAATTAAAAAGCTCGCTCTAAAATTGAAAAGCCCACTCTAAAATTAAAGCCTAAAATTTTTGAGCTTAAGTTTTTTGAGCTTAAATTTTTTGAGTTTAAATTTTTTTAAGCTTAAAATTTTTAGATTTAAAATGTAAAATAAAATAAAGTTGCCTTGGAATTGCTGAGCCTTGCTTAACAACGTCTTTTTTTTTTCTTTGGATTCTAACCTTTTTCAGATCTTTTTTTGTTTTGGTTAGGTATTAATCCTTTTGTAGGTTCTCCACGGGTTTTGATCACGTTGCAGGTTTTTGCGGACCACAACATGTTTCTTCTATTTGATCTGTGTCTTGACCATCACTTTGCTTATGTTGGTCTTCTCGGTTGTGGTTTCTTTTGAAGGTGCTTTCTTCAATTTCATCACAACCTTTGGCTGTTTCTTCTTCAGCGTTGTTGCAACTCATCTCTTCATTGCTGTTGAAGAGTTTTGTTCGTTGCTGTTTTCAGTCGGACGCTTGTGTGCATGACATTCTTTGGTGTCAGACCCCTCATGTGCACCATGAAAACATGAGGGTTCCTCTAATCCCTATACATCCTTTGTCTTTGTCAAAAGATTTGATTTGTTGAATGTTTCATGTTCACTCTTGAAATACTGTTTTGTAATAGTTTTGTCAGTACAACATTCCACCCCCATCTCGCCTTTGATGAGTGGGGCCCGCTTTAATTTTAGAGTGGGCTTTCTAATTTTAGAAGTTTGGACCCTATTTATACATGTATTGGCATGCTCATTCCCTTGCTTTTGTGGCTTCGGTTGCCTGGCTGCATTGCCTAAACATACTGATGAGGGGTGCAAGTCCCTGAAAACATTTTGTGTAACAACATACGTTGTGCAATGCTTTGAGCTTTCTATTAATTTCTGTTTAATAGTTTCTGTAGTATTTCTCTCAGCCTTCCCATTCTTTTCCTTGATGCACAAGATCACATCAAAAATTTTAAACTCCTAAAAATTTTAAGCTCAAAAATTTTAAGCTCAAAATTTTAGGCTCAAAAATTTGAACTCCTAAAAATTTTAAGCCTAAAATTTTAAACTCCTAAAAATTTTAAGCTCCTAAAAATTTTAAGCCTAAAAAATTTTAAGCGAAAAAATTTTAAGCCAAAAAATTTTAAGACATCTCCCAAGTAACCAAGATGTCTTTCTAACTACCTGAAATCATCAATCTTCTATCTATAGGGATGAGAAGAAGTTTAGAAGAGGTGTGCCTATATCAAGTATTTATCTAATGAGGATGTAGAAAGATTATGAGTGTAGACATACAATAACAAATAACTTTAACTTCTAAGGGTTTTATCTCTACTTCAAGAAGCATAATATCATATTGTGTTTATCTTTTTCCTTTAAATTTATCAAATAGAAAAAGCTTCCACATTTATCCTATTTATTTTCAATATTTATTTAATAAAGTAGGATCCTATACAACACACTAATAAAGAATAGTTCATTGAACAATGATATGACAAAGCTATTTTTTTTATATTTCAAGATAGAATAGATTCTAATGAGTGGGGAGGATTCCCTATGCCCAACCATACATACCACAAGTGCCATACATACAACAAGTGCTTATATGCAACCTAGTTAAATTTCATGGTCTAGGGCTAGTATAGTTATCTAGATAGCTAGGTGCTAGTTGTTGTCTTTTCAATCACATCTATGTGGGGTTAGCTTATAAGGTTAAGTGTGATTGATGCATATGATAATGATGTTGTTATACTTATAACTAAAATATTGTTAAAATATTAAAATTCTAAATAATCTAGCCTAAGTGAAAAGAAAAAATCTTGTGTAGCCTATAACGTTTTATTCCTAATTACATATCATAATTTTATTATATGTAAACAATGTAATTAATCTTCAAATGAAGGGATACATTATTATAAGGAGATGTAATCATTTATGGTATCATTTTGGGATTTGACTTATGACATTTTAGGTTAAAAACTTAGAGGTCATGCTAGCATGGAGTTGTGAAGCCAACAATGGCAAGTAATGGAGCTGAGTGAAGTGAGACAATAAAGGATTGATCACTCCTTCGATCTTATCACCTAACCATGATGAAAATGTTGGATTACCTCTATGTTAACATATTTTTATCATATTCATCATTAATGAAGCCATTTTTTTATTGAATTAAAGTATTGTTTATTTTTCAAGTGCATTATTTGAGTTATTAGGGATGAAAAATCATTTATCCTTGACATCCTAAAATATGATGTCACATTTGGTATTGAAGCAAATCACAATTTGGGAATTGGAAGTGGAGTTAAGTAAAATGTAAGAGGCCATGTTTTATTATGTATAGAAAACCAAGTATATCAGTTACAAGAAGTATGATAATAATATTAGTGAAGAATGAGATAGGGAAGGATATGGAATGAGGAAGAAAAGAATAACATGGAGTAAGAAATAGTTTAAAATTTTAGTTCAAAGAACTATATTAAATCTTAGCTCATCTTTGCTTGAGCCTCCTGTTCATCCTTGGTAGCCTTGTCATTCCAAAGTAGATTGTAGCATGTAGCCAATCCACTACCAAGTTGGTGGATGTACCTTACAGAATTCTATGTAGCCTCCTTGGCATCTTCAGCCTTTACAATCTTAGTGTATAGCAACCCATCCTAGGCGTCATACTAAGTAATTTCCTTCTTACATTCTTTTTCTTTTCTCTACACTCACAAAGAAACCAAAAACATGGAAGATAAGAATTAGGAAGAAAACGAAAAATACAAGTAAAAAGAAAAATTTAATTTTGACATGAAGGCATTCATTCTCCATTTTGAATATTCATTTTTTTTTATCAAGTGGTGTATTAGACATGAGAAACTCTTTAATTTTCATAATATTTCTTTGAAATTATTGATTACTTCAAGTGAATTCTATAGACTAAACCAATTCAAAATCACCTTTGAAGCTACATGATTAAGAATCTGGTACATGAATCACTTCATCTTGAATATAACTTAGGGTATTTTTAGTAATTCAATCACTTAGATGGTGAAATAGAAGAAAATCCTTTTCAGTATCATTAACCAACTATGTAAGGGAATAGGAGGAGTCCTTGATGGTGACAAAAAAATGAAAATAGTACCAAAAAGAGATGTTGTTGCTATAGTATGATGAGAACTAGTGAAAGTGGAATTTTTGATAGGAGTGGTTCATGGAGATTTGTGAGTTGGAGTAGTGGTTTGCCTAGGTATAGGATATGGGAAGGACTCCAACTTGGACCTTTTTATTTCTTGAACAAAGAGATTTTGAGTCATCAATACCTACCAAGGAATAAAGTATCAGAAGTACAAGATAAAGGAAAGTACATAAATCCAATAAATAGATAGACTTATCTCTAGACCTTTTTCTTGCTAACCTCTGCTAGGACCTAGAGCACCCGTGTGAAATTTCTAAGTAATAATAAAAAAAAAAGAAAATCATTAGTCCAAGAAGAAAAATAAGCTAAATTTAAGAATAGTGAACTTGGTACCTTAGAGGTAGGTTCAACTAATTTATCCTTTTATGAAGCTTTTTCACTAGTATGAGTCTTTGAATGGATCTGCACTCCAAATTTCACTACAATACAAAAATATAATAATAATAAATAAATTTAAAAATCAATAAGGAAACATAATATACCTCACCCATAGCTTTGAGATTATAATACTATGTAACATCTTATTGAATTTTTTTTGAACTCCATTTGGGCTCTTAGGAATTGTTCATCCTTAAGGAATGAGGAATATTGAATAGGGTCATTAATGAGGAAATAGTTATTTTTACTATTATAGCTCAAGATGAGATTCATGAATAGGGGTATACACCACAAGGATAATTTAGTTTTCTGCGCCTTGAGTTTACCAATCAAATGTTCCATAGTAGTAAATAGTTGTGTAAAATAAGAATACGACCAATCGTATATCCTACCATTTTTGACACCATGCAATAATAAAAATGAGTAGGAAGAGATTTGGTAGGTGTCTAGTTTCCATAGTACTTTTCTTTCTAAGACGATAAATAAAAAATTTCATCCAATCATTAAAGTCCTCCTAAAAATCCTTAAATAGAATACTGAATATGTCCATATATTCAAAAAACTCCTTAGAACAAAAATCATGAAACTCAAAAGATTTGCGATTGGGTATACGTGGATCTCTAGGATGGAAACCTAAATAATTTCTTATAATTTCATGATTAACTTAAACATTCCTGGAAAACAACTTGGGAAGTGTTATGCAATTTGTTATCATACACATTACACCATCTAAGTATGAGTTTTTGACAAAAAGAAGGCTAAAACATAGGAAAAACTAATAAATCAAATATTTGGAAAGTTTCTAAAAACTCATACTCATTAGTTTTAATTAAAGAATGAATCAAATCAATAGACTTGGTAACATGATTTTGATGTAAACTAATTTCGAGCTATAGGGTTCCTATCTGTCTACTTGTCAAGGTTGAGAAAAGCTATATTGGTTGTTTAGGAGGAGCCTTGTATTTTTTCCTATCACAAACAAAAAATGTTTCTTTCCCTACTTTAATATTGTATTGTAGATTAAGTATGAAATGATCCATGTGAATCATCTTAATTTATAAGGACAACTAGCTTCAATTATGTGAGGGTTTAGGAGAACATGGAGAAGTAATCATGTAGTTCCACTATCAATGAGAGAAAGATGAGGTGGCTCAAAAAAATAAAAATTATTAGTAAATTGGTTAAATAAAATTTTATTTCTAATTAAATCTACATGAATTTTTTATCTTTTAATAAAATCTAGGCTCAATATAGCTAAGATTTCTCAAGATTAAAACATACTACTCTCTAAGATGATTCCAATAGTACTAATTTCATCGTAATTTGATGTAAGAATGCTAATTAATTATTTTAAATTAAGGTTAAAACTAAAATTTAAAAATCATAATGATTGTTAAATTGGGACTAGAATTCAAGCCCATGACGTTCCATCCACCAAACCCAAGTCTTAACCTTTTGCTAGCTAGTCATCGATGCTAGATTGTTAGTTGTTATAATAAGTCATTCGTAATTTTATATAATTCATTAATTAAATTTTAAAATAATAATAAAATAAAATTTTAGGCAACTACATTGGCTATCAAGGACCATGAGGCCCCCATAAGAAGTAGGCTCCTCAAGGGCCACGTAGCCCACAGGGAAGTTCATGAAGGTCCAGTAAGGTTTATTAGGTTGTAGCCAATGGTGATATTCGTCATGCCTTTCATGGAGCTTAGTTGCATTCTTCCATGTCATCCATAATTTTCATCCACCTTCATTATTTATATACCTATGTTATTATTATCTCTCTCCACCTTCACTTTCCTCTACAAAATTTACCAATGTACAAACCCACAGTATGCATGGGCACTAGGACCACTACAAGTTTCTAACAACTAGTGTTAGCCTATACTATAGGTTCCTACCAATTGGCGACTACCTATATCATAAGATCCTACCAACTAGTGCTAGAAATAAAAATTCTATCACCTAATGAAAAAATTTAATTATAAATTTTGAATTTAAAAATCAAAATTTAAATAACAAGTCAAACTAGCAAGTTGGTACCATAAGAAATAAGAATTTTGTAATTAAGCACATTGGTTCTAGAGTAGTACTGGGATGAGTGACCTTTCAAGAAGTTTCAAAATTTGTACAACTTTTGGGATACTAAAAATGATCATAACTTTTAATCCTAGGGGCCTTTCTTGATAAATAAAAATTCATTTCCAATAAACCTTTTGGATGCGTTGGCATAGTTAGGTTGGGTATTGGAGAATCTTTTCAAAGGACTTGAAAAATAAATTTGGACTTAAACATCAAAATGGAGATGGATCTTAACAACCAAAGAGTGGTTCCTACCAAATCCTAATCCTCCAAATCTAATTAAGATAAGGTATTTTCTAAATTAAATGAAAAAAATTAGTTGTTGTAGTTCCAACTCTTTTAGGCAACCAACTAACGACCCCTAGACATAATAAAAAAAGACAATGGCATGGTCACCTTTACTTTTCTCTTCTACCACCAATGTATGAAGCCCAAAGTATGCATTAGATAATGATTGAGGCCCATGCTAATGATCAAATAAATGTTCTTGAGCAACAAATTAATGAGAATAGAGGCATTGAAGAGGAGCTCCCTAAGATAAATTAAAAGTTTAGGAACCATATATAAGACATGTCAAAGGAGATTAAAAAATTTATCCAATAACTTAAAAGGAAAATGGTTCAAACTTCAAGGAAAAATGGATTCATTTGTAAACTCTATTGGGCAGTTAATAGACCATTGGACCCAATATCATAATCAAAAGTAATAGCATCGTAGAGATCATAAACAAAATCAACACTAATCTAGAGATTATTATCAAGATTAATTTCAAGCTTAAGATCATTATCAAGACTAATCCACATCTATTAGGCATCAAGGGGAAGAAAGTTCTTTTTAAGGACTAAGATCAAGACTAGTGGGAGAGAATTATTAGAGTTGGTCAATCCTACCTAGAGAATTACATATCCAAGTTCATGCTAAAAGGATAAACTAGATTATTATGATGAAGCCCAAAGATCTAGTGTAAAAGGAAACAACTAGCTTGACACCATGAAGAACTACTTTGACATGTTAAATATATCAAGACAAGAACATTTGGAAGTTATCTCTTTGTATTTAAGGGGACTCACCTGTTGTTACAATAATTGTCATCATCATGGAATAGTTAAAATTTGAATTATTGGACTTAAATTGAAAATCTTTGAAAGCTTAGGTATTCAACACAGAATACTTAGGATAAATTGATATGTCATGTGAATAAGGAAAATTTTTAGTAAGATAAAGAGTAAGTTTTTTGAATTTATATCAAATGTTAACCCATGGGTTATATTCATCTGAATGTGAATATGCAAAAGAAGAAGTTCTGTGATGAAGCTTACAAGGGTAAATTACTTACAAAAATTTCAAAAGGATTCAATCTATCCTAAAAATGGTTTTGAAAATGATGGAAATTTTTAAGTATGATATTAGCTTGGAAATTGTTTGACAGTTAAATGCATAAGCTCACTAGTGAATTTTTAGAGAATTGACATGAAGATCAAGGGTTACAAGGCAGATTTAACTATATAGGAAATCCTAATGTGGCACTAAATAATCAAGCACATATTAATCAACTCCTAGGAAAAAGCTTATGAAGGCATAATCCAATCTTAAAAATTGTTCTTTCTTAGATTTTATATTAACAAAGATTGATTCGTAGAGTTGAACAAATTAGTTCTAGCTTGAAATAGGATCAGTATTAATGGAAAAAGTTTATTGCAAATCGTTGAGTTAAAAACTTATTATAAAAAGCTTACAACATTGAAGAAGTAAATGATTATGTTTAATATTATTTAGCTATGTCAACTTGCGAAGTTAGAGCAGGTTCATAAAACCAAAAATTGGTTTTACAAAGAGCTTTCAAATTGGCTCTACAAACCACATTAGCTTTATTAGATTTGTGAAGAAAAAAGAGATTGTACAACGCTTAATTAGATCTATAGGACACATTATCTTGTAGAGCTAGGGGATGTTAGTAAAATCAAAAAGTAGTTCTACACATTAGTTTTGTAAGTGAGCTTCGGAATATCTCTATAATCCATATTAGCTCTTGGTTGATTTATTTGTAGTATTAGTCAAAAGTATGTAGAACTAAAAAGTGGTTTTACAAAGAGCTTCAAGATTGATTTTACCATGTCAGCTAGCTAGAGGTTAAAGATTAGCTTCATATTATCATAATTTTTATAGGAGAACAAAAATTTAGCTTTATGGATAAATCCCATGAGTCATGTAAACTAAATAGGGTACCCATGTTTTAAAGAGCTAGAATCTCAAGAAGTATTAGAATTAATTTAGAAAAGCTTTTGTTATTAACTAAAGAAAAGGTAAGCTTTGTAGAACTGAAATTTAGTTTTATGAATTGGCTTCAAAATAATTCTATGAGCCATAACAACTTTTGGTCTAGAATAGCTTCATAGAACCAAACATTTGTTCTACAAGAAAAAGCCAAAAATAGTTCTACAAGCCACATCAGAGGCTCTTAAAAATTACAGTGTGCTCATGTTCATCTTTGTCATATTAGCTATAGAAAAAGATCAAAGAGTAAGAAGTACCATGATTTTAAGAACCAAAATTTGGCTCTATAAGAAAGATCAAAAGTGGGTCTACAGACCATGTCAACTTCTATATAGCACAACCTTGTAGAACTAAAAAATGGTTTTACAAGCTGGTCCTTCAAGAAAGCCACATTAGTATTTGAGATAAAATACAAAAGATAGTAAGTTCATAGAATCAAAATTTAGCTTTACAAACAAGTTCATCCTTAGTCATTGATGAAGTGTCATTAAGTCAATGCGTCGACTAGGCCACGTATACGGGGCCGCATATACGCGACCACGTTGATGCGGGCCTGTCGACGTAGCCTTCCTGCGTCGATGTGGCCCTGTTTACGTAGCCACCTATCTCGACCTATAAATAAGAGGGCCTTCCACCTCATTTAGGAATCTTTTAGTTGTAGCGAAGCTCTTGCATTTTGTTCCCACAGGAGATAGATTATTTTCCCAAGTGCATGCCTGTAGTGTGATGCTTGTAATTGTACAACACATTTATTCGAGTGTGACGTACTTGGACGAGCACATGACTGGAAATAAAGATCAAGATTACTTCATCATTGTAGCATTCACTTAGTTGAATTGTTTAATTATTTTTGTTAATTGTTATTATTATTTATTGTTTTCTTAGTTAATATTTCTTTATCATCATTTACTATTCTTGTTGTTAAATGCAGAATGAGTATGACTTAATCATGAGCATTTAAGTGTGACTACTTGGTAACCTAGTAGCGTACCTAGGATCTACGCTTGGTAATCCCAGTAGTAGTCGCACATGAGGTCCAAGATGTGTACGGATGATTAAGGAACGGATGCTCATCATACTTAGGCTAGCTTAGACTTCATTTCCTATTACTCATTAGTTTAAACAATATTATTTTCCATTGTCTATAGGAGTAGCACTAATTTAGGATCACATCATATGCCTCACTCTGGACTAAACCATACGTGACAAAGCAAATACTAGTCCAGGTGGGAAGACAATGAACTGCAATTGACATGTAACTATCTAGATACCACAACTAGCCTATCCACGGAGTTCGATCGGATTGTGCGTGAATGCTCATATTCATATGGTTGAGTGTAGGGGTACCTAGCCACTCATCATTGGTGCCGTTGCCGAGGATAGTGCTAGTTATTTAGATTAGTTATATCATACACGATTGCTGTAACAAGTATTAACGATATATCCTTTAGAAAAGAAATTAAATTAAATTCAATTAAGTCACACATGGTTCACAACCATGTCTCTCCTACAAGACTATAATAATGCCACATCTAGTGAGGCAATTCATTGGAGAACCAACGAATATTATGACAATGAAGATTGGAGTATGCAACCAGAGGTGGGGGTTTCTTATAAACATCAATGAAGACAACATCATCCCAACGCATGAAAGCATAACTTACCCGATGACGATGAACCCCTACTGGCCACTACAAGATTAACAGAAATAAAAGAGGCTATTTGAATAGCCCGTAGGCATTGTAAGGAAATTTGTCTACCTATGCTGGATTTAAACAACTTTCCTAAGTTTTCTGGAGGCTATGATTCAGATCCGCAACAACATTTACAAGCCTTCTATGATGCCTATACATGGAACAATATTGATAATGGGTGGCAAAAAATTAAGCTCTTTCCTCTGACACTCATTGTCCAAGCAAAAGTATGGTATAGGTCCTTAAGACCAAAATCAATTCAACATTGGTTAACAATGGTGGAACTCTTCAATGAAAGATATCAAACNATGGACTCCATAATGAAACAAGGGAGACCCTAGGGATGTATGCCCGAGGTCAACTATATGAGCTACGAACCCATCAACTCCAAGAGCTTATTAAGCAAATAGTAAAAGAAGAAGGAGAAATAGCCAAATGGGAGAATGTTGAAAGTTCTCAACAAGACCAAAATCTTAACCAAATAAGGGTCTATGATCATGAAGAGGAGAAATCAACTCACTTCGAGGAGGTGGAATCATCTTTGCCAATCCTATAGTCACTAGATGAAATTGAGGTAAAGATCAATAAGATGACAGATTGGGTACAGGAAAGATGTGGAGAATATGCCAACATTATTAGAGGAAAAACTATGCCAAATCGAGAAACAGGATAGGACACCACGCGATAATTGAAACAAAGGGTAGAAGAGAATAAGGATAAGAACTCAACTGCCAATCATACGTATCAATGTAATATTTGCTTGTACAATCACCCCAAAGGTCAATGTCTAATATTGTCACATTTACATGAGCATTGGGGAGGAATGTTACGTCCAGAGTTTGTACAAAAATACTATGTCCAACCACAGTGGCAAAAACCTCAGTCGTGGCAGAGGCCACCACCAACTGGACCATACCTTTTGTATGTCCCAGTGCTAAATGCTTATTATGTTTAACACCCTGTTTCTCCAATGGGATTAGCATCCTCTACCTCACCTCATCGTTATCATTCTCCCAAGTACTATCCACCCATGTCCTCTCCAACAAGATCACCACCTCATGTACCTTACACTTCTCCTCAACCTCAATATTCTCATACTTCATCCCCTTCTACATCACCGCTAGCTATGTCAGAAGATTTTGCACCACAACACCAACCTACAAATGTTACTTGTGCTACTACTGTCAATAGTAGTGGAGGTCCTTCACAACATCAAAGGCGTCCCTTCTTTAGACGTGACCATCGAAAGGGACACCACAGTTCAGAAACCATTGCATCCACCAACTTAGCACAAATCCAACACTATGGTGCATCTTCCTCTTCGAACCCAACACCTCATGTTACCTTATCAAAGTCACCACTTAATACTCCAACAACCATGGGGCCCAATGCATATTGCCACATGGGGAGACATGTTGATCCTTGCATGCTGCCTTACGGTCACAAGTACCATAGTGGGTCAACTCCTTATAAATTAACCACATCTTATGACTTGCCCCACTATGTCAACTCTAATCAAGTGTGTGAACCCCAATGGGGTAAGTATGACCAGGTCCCAATATTTTCAACATGCAAGGATCCCCACCTTCCATTTATTAATTCTAGCCATGCTCAACCATTTAGTTATGAGGGGTATCCTCCATTCTAACAACACAGAATTAATAAATATTTTTCTGTTTCTTTAATTTTTAAACTTTTTGTTTTCTATTTTTTCACATTTTAATTTATTGTTTTATCTTTTTGTCTTTTTATCTTTTTATGAGTAATCTCATCTATGAATAAACCCCTCATGTGACTCGTTGGTTGAGGTGTTTTTCTATGTTATCGAGTCTTGAGTGATCAATTATTTGGATAGTGAGCCCACTACACCCACACATCCACTCTACAAATAAGAGGTTCTGTTCGAGGTTACAGTGATATTCTTGACATTTTTGAACTTAAAATTAATCTTATGTTCATTGTACCTAGAATGAAGAAGGATGGACCAAGAGGGAATGATTAGGGTGTGAAATCAAGGGGACTTGCAGATTCTCTTTGGTAATGTCTGTGGGAGTTATCAAGCAACATGGTTGTACTAAGATCCTTGTAGATCTAACGAAAAATGGGAGTAAGAGTAATCAAATGCTATTCTAGGGGGTCCCATTGGAAAGACATGCACCCATGCCTGATGGTTGGTGGCTTCTCTAGATTTAGTATTCAAAAAAAAAAGAAAAAAAAAAGAAAAAAGAAAAAGAAAAGAAGAAAAAAAAGTGATACAAAACAAAAATCACTCCTCCCTTAAAAAAAACACCAAGTGATCGTACACCTTGTTGTTTTGGTACTCTCATAGTTGTTCATCATGGGATGAAACAATGCGGTGTCACTGATTAGACGAATGAACTTGGTCCTGATCTTGGAACGACAAGTTAATGACACTTTAATCATGCTATACACACAGAGTTCATTGTGCCCTAAGTCAATTACCTCATGTCCCAATCTTTGCAATCCCTTCTGCAATTCATTCTATCTTGTTGTTCATGTATTTATGACTCATGTCTTGTATAACATTGAATTCATACCTCATCACAGTGGTATCAACATGTGTGTGCTTTGTTGCATTAGTATAGATTACATTTAACCCTTCTAGTGCCTATGGACATCTTAAGGTGTGGTTACGCAAGGGCATATAGGTTGGAACTTGCTTTGGGAAGGACCCACTTGCGTGACTTTTATAATTTGTACTTGTTGCACACCAACACATCATATTATACCCTCTGAGGACTTCATTGCCAAATCTATTCTTTTCTTTGTCATCATTTTATCAAACGTTCCTCAAAACTAGGTCTGACATTAAACTTTTAGGGCAACTTCCTTGAAAAATTTCTAGCTCTAAAATCACACTAAGTAAAGAATTCAACATTTATTAAAGGCAATGAGTAAGGTATAAAATCATTGAAATTTTTTCAATAACCTTACTAATAATTGATCTTTGTGTGATTATAGATGGCCCCTAAAAGAAGACAACAAGGAGGACCTTCTCAAGGTGCAACCGAATGACCTAGGGGAGGCAAGGGCCAAGGACCTCATGTAGAACATGCAGAGCAGAAGGTAATCATTTAGCATCCATCATGAAACTCTTTTTACTGCATAATCTATCCAAGTAAAGGGAGGAGAGGTTAGGGCCCAAGCCTATGAAGAGGAATAACAGCTATTTGCAGCATGGCATGTCAAGGCCAATCAAGTGTTCCCGCAGCTACCGTGTCCATGAAAAGTGCCAACTCCATCAAACATTGGAACATCAGCATGGATGGCTCATAATCCTCAAATATAAGAAGAGAAATGTCAGGTGCTTCTTCAATGGTATCAATCTCAGAAGCCTGGTGCGCAGGACAAAGGAAAGGCACCCATGGAGGTGCCACCACAACTGGGAACCCCATGAGTTCCACAAGTTTTGTCTTTTGTGTCTGTGTCCAAATTCTGTTGAAATCTGCACTACGGCATGAAGAAATTTCTAGTCAGTCAATAATCCCATACCTATCCACTGTGTATTTAATTGAGCTTGTTCCTCATCTTCTTTGACTCGAGGATGAGTTTTTGCTCAGTCGTGGGGGTATGATGAAGTGTCATTAAGTCAATACGTATACAGGGCCGCGTATACGTGGCCGCGTTGACGTGGGCCCATCGATGTAGCCTTCCTGTGTCGACGTGGCCCCATTTACGTAGCTGCCTATCTCGGCCTATAAATAAGAAGGCCTTCCAACTCATTTAGGCATCTTTTAGTTGTAGCGAAGCTCTTGCATTTTGTTCCCGTAGGAGATAGATTATTTTTCCAAGTGCATGCCCATAGTGTGATGCTTGTAATTGTATGACACCTTTATTCAAGTGTGACGTACTTGGATGTACACATGACCAGAAACAAAGATCAAGATTACTTCATCATTGCAACATTCACTTAGTTTAATTTTTTAATTATTCTTATTTATTGTTATTTTTATTTATTATTTTCTTAGTTAATATTTCTTTATTATCATTTACTATTCCTATTGTTAAATGCGGAATGAGTATGACTTAATCACGAGCATTTAAGTGTGATTACTTGGTAACCTAGTAGCATACCTAGGATCTACACTTGGTAATCCTAGTAGTAGTCACACACAAGGTCCAAGATGTGTACGGATGATTAAGGAATGGATGCTCATAGCACTTAGGTTAGCTTAGACTTCATTTCCTATTACTCATTAGTTTAATCAATATTATTTTCCATTGTCGCTAGGAGTAGCACTAATTTAGGATCACATCATATGCCTCACTCTAGACTAAACCATACGTGAGAAAGCAAATACTAGTGCAGGTGGGAAGACATCGAACTGCGATCGACATGTAACTATCTAGATACCACAACTAGCTTGTCCACAGAGTTTGATTGGATCGTGCGTAAACGTTTGTATTTGTATGGTTAAGATTTAGGAATGGGAGATTAGTTGAATTTAAGCTTATTTTTAATGGATTATATATTAAGTAAAATTCTTGAAGCTAAAAGAATAGCCCCAACTTTTATTGGTTATGCATTTCCATGTAGGAATTGACTTGAGGATTCCTACTATGACTTTTTTCTAGTCATATACCAAAAGAGCTACTTTGATGTCCAAGATTTAGAATTTTTGATGAATTGTATATATTTCCATTTTCTCAAGTTCATTTTAGGAACCTTCCCACTAAGCATAGATCAACAAATCATTAACAAAATAAGGAGCAAATGTCATGGAGTTATTTTTCTACTTGCCCACTATACCTAGATTTTGATAGCAGGGCTTGAGGAATAGGCTTTTAAGCTTTCCACGTTTGTAGCTACATATCTTGTAATCTTATAAGTTGAAAGATAGATGTGGAAAAGTCCATTGAGGTATGATTACAAGAATAAGAAGGTATTTCCTTTGAAATGCAGTTTTTGGTAATTCAATAATGTAGATCACCTAAAAGGCATGGCCAAAAGGAATAAAGAGAAATGTGACATCCTTGTATCTCCAAAGAGAATATACTCAACTTCCAAAATCTACAAGGTTCATTAGGTAGTTGAAATAGATGTGCTCTACCAAAAAGCTATAGATAAGGAGGCAATTCGATCTAAGAAAGAAGTGTCAAAACAGTTGAAAAGGAGATTGTCTATAAAGCTTTCAACCTCTACTTCTGATTAGCTAGTCATAGAAGTTTGCATATGGATGCAAATTAGAGATCATCCTTTGGCTAAAATTTTTCTGATGAATATTTAACTATGATGAAAGAAAATTATTTCTCTTAGAAGCTACAAGATCTAGAAGATCCATGCCTAATGAGAGATTCCCACTAAATGGAGCTCAATATGAAAGGCTAAAGGTAGCTAGAAAGATAAGAATTAAGAGAAAAAATGCTAATAAATAAATATAACAACAAGATCTTCTTAAATAATAGTAGCAGCAATAGACGCTATTGGAGCAACAGAAATTACAAGAGCTACAATAGTAGTAGAAAAAAGAAGAGAAAAGCTTGTCATTAGCACTAACAACTTTGGACTACCCCTCAAGCTCCTTAATGAAGGCATCAAGTCAATCTCTCAAAGTTAGGGAAAAAGAAGGAAGAATTATTCTTAGCTAGAAGCTCCCAACCAAGCCAAAAATAGATGCATGTATCATCTTCCCCTATAAGGAAGGTAATCCTCAAACTAGAGATCAATAGCTAGTGATGTCCCATCAAGACATGTTAGAAACTATAAATGTTTTAAAATAATACATGAAGCAAGTAGTTTATAATCAAATAGCCAAGATTAAAGAGTTCCTAATGAAAAATGAATAAGATATAGATAGATTAAGAGAAAGTTAAAGAGATTCAAAGATGAAAATAAAGAACTCGAGACTATGATCACTATTAAGAAATTACTACTAGAAAATAATAAGATGCTATGATAAAATTGGAGAAGGAGTTGGCTATTATAAGATCTGAGCTAGAATGGACCAAGAAAGGCAAAGCTCCAAATTATTCTTTCTTGTTGTAGCTAAATTTTCAAAATTAATTATAATAAGAAATGGATATAGGAAACCTTATCTAAAATTGAATAAGTAAAAAAGAATCAAATCAATTTTGTTTAGATGGAATGAAGGGCTCAAGAATTGGTCATAATAGCTAGGGAAAAAAGAGAGCTATTGTCTCAATATAAAAAAGAGTTTTTGAAGAACATGATGATGGTAGTTGTAAGGATAATGGTGGAGGCTACTCACAAGAAGTTGGAGTTGGAACAAAATTGTTCACAGGTAGGTGCTACATTAATCGAACTAACTGATTCACTAACTAAACTGAGTGCTGGTGAGACAGGAGCTGAACATGTTATTAAGATACTTAATAATACCAAACAAAATACATTTAATTAGTCTATAAAAGTTATACTCAATCATATGAAGTTAGCTTAGCAATTATTGATAGAAGGGCTCTAGATTCAAAAAATAAAGAAGGCTTATCAAGAAGTTGAACAACTATCCAAAAATTTTCAACTCCATGAAGAAACTGTGAAATTAAATAAATCATGATTTTGTAACTACTGTAATTGCTAAAGGATACTATATAAAGCCTTGAGAAAATTTGTAATGGCATCTATAAAGGAATGGAAAATGCATTCTGAAAAGCTTCTAAAGATTGTTTTTATAATGGCATTTTGAATAGGTTTTTCTTATTTCTTTTTGTTTTGTCTAAATTTTATATTAAAATTAGATAGCGTTTCTTACTTTTTTTAGCTTAATTATGCAAAATGTATTTTTGACTAAGTTATTTTCTCTAAGAGTTGAGGTGTAACTTATTCTTATTACTTTGACTGAATGGGATAGCTTTCATAAGTGTTAGTTTTGAATCAGTTTAACGTAGAATTTATGTCATTTTTTGAGTAATTTTGAGCTTTCAAATAAATTTTCTATCTCATATTCCTATATTTAGTAAAACTTGCATGAAATCTAGTTTCAGGAAGTTTGTTAATAGATAGCTTAGAATTAGAGAGTGACATTTTCTATAAAAATCTTTTGTTTACTATCTTGGCTATCTAGAATTTAAAGAAAAATATGTATATAACTATTTATTTTAATATTTATATTAAGGAAAAGTTGAAATGGATAGTTAATAGTTATAAAAAAGAACACGTTCTTGTAGTATTATACTATCAATATAGATTTGGCTATATTTGGCTCATTTAAACCAATAAAAGTTATTTGGGGGAATCCATGTCTTATTGGAGCCAAAGACTAGTAGCCACCTAAAATACATTATGTAGACTATTCCTAAAGTGGGTTTGTGATCCTACTCCAACAATTACATTCCCATGGTGGAATGGTGTGAAGGCCCAAGGATTAATCACAAATCAACATTACTTCTACCAAGATTTTAAGCAAAACTTTATTCTAGATTCCTTTCTTAAGAAATATAAGATTTCATTTAACTTGTTGAGATTGGGTTAACAATTAGTAGAAAATTATATCAAAAAAATTTTATGACCTATCAAGATATGCAAGCCATCGAAATGAGAGTGAATTGACTTGCAAATTCATCAGTGAACTACTAACTCAATTATGTCCTTAAATATGTGCCTATAATCTACAAATAGTGTATGAGATGTAAAATTTTTTTAAATATAATAAAAAAATTAAACTAAGTAAGAAATGTAGCCTTACAACAAGCAACCATAGAAGAGACAACAATTAAGAAAATTCAAACCACTTACTTCAATTATAGTGAAGATCATTTCAAGTAGGACTATCCAAAATAGAAAGAACCCACTTACAAAGTAGAAGCCCAATACCATTGTGATTAAGGGATAAGACCAAACAATTGCTTCAACCACAATGAAGAAAATTTAAGCATTAGCTAAGTCAGGTTTATGGAAATTACTTATTTTTAAAGAGTCAATCAAGGTAAAGAGGTCAAATTTTTAATTGATATTGGTGCTAGTGATAATTTATTTTACCAAATTTAGTTAACATACTAAACCTTACCTTACCTTTAAAGAAAGAATTTAAAGTTAAACTTGCAAATGGGGCTACCCTAAGTAAGCATACAAGGTATGTTGAAATTAACTTTGCTTTTCATGAACCTTTTTTAATGAATTTTTTAAATTTGAATTAAAAGATGCAGATGTGATTCTTGGAATTTCATTCCTTAAGAATTTTAATGTTACACCAACTTTGGAACCCATTTATTCAAAGTACCAACCATTGCCAAAGTTAAGGTTTTAAGGAAGGTAGGACCAACAAAGACGTTGAACATCATAATCATAAAATAGGCCAAAAGACTAATTAAGAAAGGTGCTACTATGTTCATTATAAAAGTAACTCAACCTCAAAAACCTACATACATTGAACTTTTAAAAGAACTTAAGGAATATGAAAATTTAATTTTCGATGAAACTAGGGAATTACCATCCAAATGAACCTTAGCACATGTGGCCGATATCTTTCTAGGAATAGAGCTAATCTCAAAAGCTTCTTATAGATTTTCCACATCAGAATTAAAAGAATTAATAATACAACTAGATCAACTGGTAAGGAAAGGAAAGATACACACTAGTGTTTTATCTTGGGGTGCATTAGCCTTATTCATTAAGAAGAAGGATGACATCTTAAGGTTAAGCATTAACTATAAGATTTTAAACAAGGTAATGATCAAAAATACCTATCCCTTACCTAGAATTAATAACTTGTTTGATCAACTTACAACAACATGTTACTTTTCATAAATTTATTTGAAATCTTGTTACCACTAAATATGAATTAAGAAGAAAGATATTATAAAAACTACATTTAGAATAAGATATGGACTATATGAATTTGTAGTGATGTCATTTGGATTGACAAATGCACTTGCAACATTTATGACGTTAATGAATAATAGCTTCTGAACGTATCTAGATAAATTTTTCATTTTTTTATGAATGATATACTCATTCATTCCAAGATAAGAGAAGAACACATAGATCACTTGAAAACTACTATGAAGATTCTAAAATAGAATCAACTAAAAGCCAAACTAAGTGTGTGAAAATTCTTTAAGAAAGATGTACCGTATCTTAGTCATATTATATTAAAATAAGAATTTCAATTATATCTATCCAAAGTAAGTACAGTCAAAGAATGACTAGTACCCAAGGATGCTATGGAAATCCATAGTTTTCTAGGTTTAACTTGATTTTATTGTCATTTTATAAAAGATTACTCTATCTTGGTAGCATCTTTGACCAATCTTTTTTAAGAAAAATGCATGTTTAAGTTTAATGGAAAATGTAGGAAAGCATTTCTAAGGTTAAAGATGCTCTTAACAATAGATTCTATCTTGACAATCTTAGATGAAGATTTGTCATTCAAAGTATCTACAGATGTTTTCAATCTAGAAATTAGTGAAGTTCTCTTACAAAAAGACAAGGTGGTTTGTTTTGAATTTCATAAATTATGAAGAAGTGGGATAAATTATTCAACTCATGATCTATAATTATTAGGTATGATTTAAAGGTTTGAAGACATTATATATTTGGAAAACAATTTATTTTAAAAACTAATCATAAAAGTAATACATATAGAGATAACTAATTTTAAATACAAGACAACATAGGTGGATGTAAAAACTTATGGAGATTGACTTCAAAATCAAGTACATTTTAGGAAAATAAAATGTAGTAGCTAATGCCCTTAATCAAATGTAGAATTTAACAATTGACATTGTCATAACCCCCATGGAAGAGGAAATTAAGAACAAAATTAAAGAATATCGTTATTTTAAATAAATCTTGACCAACATAACCACTAAATCTAGTAATCGTCGCTCCCCACAAGTAGTGTTGATGAAGAATGAAAGAGTATGCATTGTATAAGGTGCCTAGGAGCATAAGCTACTTAGTGAAGAAAATGAAGTTCCATATGCTAGGCACCTAGGATACATTAGAACTTATATGATGCTATGTAACTTTTATTTTTGGCATGGAATAAAGAATGATATATCCACATATATCAAGAAATGTCTAATATGTCAAAGAGTAAAAGCTAAACAAAGAAAACCTAATGGACTACTACAAACATTGGAAGTCCTATCATGTGATGAGTCGCATTTTCTTGGGTCTAGTTGATGTGGCCCCATCGACATGGCTGCATTGACATGGAATTTGATGCATTAACATGGCCTTGTCGATGCACTATCTATTTTTTCCTATAAATACACACTCACCTGTCGTGTTTATGATAGCTTTTGTCATAGTTGTAGCAGAGCTCTTGTAGTTTTGTCATTTGAAAGTTAGAATATTTTCGAAGTACTCGTAGTAGGAGTTAAAGAGTGTACAGATCTTTATTCAAGCACTATTATACCTGAGCATGACAATGTGTGTAACAATAAAGACAAGATTTCTAATAAACCTTGTAGCACTTTGAAATAGATTAATTATTTATTTATGCATTTAATGTTTTATGCAATTTTATTTAACGCTTTAAGTAATTAAGCTAAATTAAGCTAGATTAAATAGCAATTAATTAAGCATATAAGTACGACCACTTTGAGCATATGCTTGGCACTTGGTAATCCCCGTAACACTTAACATTTGGTAGCCTAGTAGCATTAAATGTCTTTCGGATGCGTACGACAAGTGGAAACAGATGCTTATGTGTTAGGATTAGTTAAGTGTAGTTAGTTAGATTAAATTAGCAATTTAATTATTTTATTTTATTCATTATTATTTATCCTTAGAAAACTTAAAACACAAAACATAAAAGATGAAAATCATAAGCCTTAGTTGCACTTAACCATACCTTTGCATTTCACAAATGTAATTGGGAAGACAACAATTGCAACAGTTAGTTTCACTTCCTAGAGACTAGTATACTTAGAAGGCTATAAGTCCACGAAATTTGACTAGATTGTGCATGAATGTTTAGTGATTTGTATGATTGGGCATAGGGGCTACTCATCACTCATCATCATGGAAATGAAAAGATGTCACTATGGACTTCATAAGAAGATTGCCATTAGATAAGAAGGGGAATGACTCAATCCTAGTAGTTGTTAATCAATTATTAAACATGTATCATTTCATACCCTTAAAGGCTACAAACCTAGTAAAAGAAGTAGCCTAGAAGATAATACAAGAAGCATTTTGATTACATGGATGTTCCAAGTCAAGAATATCATACCAAGATCCAAAGTTCACTCCAAAATTCTAGCAAAACATTTTTAAGGAATTTGGTACTTAAATAAAGTTTAACATGGTGTACTACCTTGAAATAGATGGTAAAACCAAATGAGTTAATTAAAATTTGTAAGTTATTTTAAGGAGTTATGTTGGGAGTAGATCCAAGAAGTGAGAAAATTATCTAATTTGGTAGAATTTTCATAAAATAATAATTGTTAAGGATTAATTCATAGGGCTTCATTTAAAGTTGTTTATGGGTGAAATTGCAAAATGACATTAACTTGGGTTGATCCTACATTGAGAGTGAAATGAAAGGATGAAGAATTAAAGATTATAAAAATCATTGTTACAAAAGTAAAAGAACACACACAAGCATCCCAAGATACAAGTGATACACTAACCAACATCATCTTACAAAGAAGTTCTAGATTCATAAAAAAGTATTGCTGAGGGTTAAGCTAATAGCAAGTTTTACTAAAGTTGAAATAATAGACCAAATTGGTCCCTTAATACCATGGACCCTTTAAAATTTTAGAATGAATTAGTAAAGTAGCATACCAACTAAACCTCTCGGCAAACCTAAATATCCATCTTATCTTCCATGTTAGTCTATTAAAGAAATTTCATTGAAATTATGGACTTTACAAACTAGATTGGAACAAAGTACTTCTAAGATAAAATGTGAGTTTTAAAGTTAAGCCACTAGTCATCAAAGAACAAAGAATTAAAAAACTTCAAAATAAAACCATAATAGAAGTACATGTTCAATGATCAAACTGTGATAAACTATGTAAGAAAATTGGGAGTTCATCCTAAACTTTTATCCACATATTTTTAAACATAATAATAATTAATAAATTTATTATATAAATTGGATAAATATTAGAAATTAATATAAGTAGTTTGATACAGATAAAAATAATGATGGAGTCAAGGATGAGGAGCAAATGGAGAATACAACTATTGAGCAGTTAGATATTGAAGAGAAGCTTGAGGATGAGAAAGATTTTTAAGGGAGATAAATTAGAACATTCCATTTCTAATTATGGAGTAAAGTTGTATTATATGTAAACAAGGTCATTAAAATATGAATGAAGAGATGCCTTGTTATAAGGAGTTATAATCATTTGTAGTACTCTTTGGGAATTTAACCTATGATATTTCAGGTCAAGGACTATGAGGTTATGTTAAAATGGAGTTGTAGACCCAATAATGACAATTAACGAGGGCCTAGTGAAGTTGAAAAAGAAAGGACTAATCACCCCTTTAGTCCATGTTAACATTGGTCCCACCATATTCATCATTAATAAAGTCATTTTTTCTTTTCTTTTTTCATTAAATTAAAGTTTTTTTATTTTCTTTTAAGTGCATTATTCAAGTTATTAGAGATGAAACATCATTTATACTTGACAATTAAAAAAAGATGTCACATAGCCTATGCATGAACTATTCACTCCTAACCCATTGTACACATCCTAAACATATGCTAACATTGCTAGCTTATGAAGTACCTATTGCTAGGTGTACCAAGTGGTATATTGCTAGATTTATCAAATTCTAACATGTTTATGCTTAAAGATGGTCATATTCATGTGTTGTAATTAAGTGCAATGGATATAAAATAATTAACTAAATGCTTGCAAATTAAAAGAATAGTTAAAATTAAATTATAATTAAAGAAATTATTAAACTAATCTAAGTACTGCAATGAAGGAAATTGGATCTTAAACTTATTACCATCATGAAAATGTGTTCAAGTACATAGTGACTTGAATAATACTTCATACAATCTACTTAGTTCCTGTTGCGAGTACTTGGTGCTAAATTCTAACTTTTATGGAAATAAAGTACAAGATTTCTACTATGCTATTGACCTAATGGTACTATAAATGTGGTTGGTACATACATTTATATAAGCATTTATTATTCTTGTCTCAATACTATTCTGTTAACAAAGCTAATCATGTTTGATGCTACTATGTTGACATTACTACATCAATGTAGTTGATAAAATCAAGACTCATCATATTTCTTCTTAATTTTTTTTAAAGAAAATAAGGCTTTCATAATACTTAAAACTCTCTAAGTAATGCACTCATCTCATTTGTAATTGCAAGACCATTCTAGGCCAAGATATTAGTAACATGAAGTTACATCTACATGTTCATATTTGATAGTAAAATTGTACATCTTATTATATCTGTTACAAATCATGATTTTCATTTTTTGAAGACTATCATTACTGAATGTTAATAAAAGTTATCAATGGTACTGATTATTTTTTGCTATTCTTCTATTAAGCATTTTTTGATATTAAGAGAATGTCATCAGTATAGAGGAAGAGTCTCATAAGAATACTTCCAATTATATTGCAAATTGAGTTGTTGTTTTATACATCCACTCTTCAAGTTCATTAATAAAAAGATCAAATAAAGTAGAAGAAAGAGAACATGCTTACTTAGTATTGACAAAACTATTAAATAAAATTCTTTTTCCCCATTTGTAAATTGAATGCATATCTCTTTATAAAGCTTTTGGATAACACATAACAACATGTTAAAAACTTTTAAATTTTCCAAGAATCTCCATAACTTGTTTCAAATAACTAAATCATAGGCATTAGATAAATCTACAAAGTAGATAAATGTATTCTTACGTGGTTCTATCAATAAAATATTTTAAAGTGATAAGATGACATATATGTTAAAAATAGTATGAATATATGGACTCCAACTCCTCCATGTATTTCTTTTATGCATGTTAAATAAAGTATAGTTAATAATAGTCTTCATTATTATGTTGAAGTATTTGCTTTTATGTACTAGATCCTTCATAAAAAAAGAATAAATAGGAAGGAGCCCCCTCCCTCCCCCCACTCCTTGATTGTAATTATCTTGCAAGCTTGAAATCTTTCTTTTCCTTTACTCGAGTGTTTTATGCAAGCATTTGTGTTCTTGGTTAAAGCTTTCTTATGTCGATTTCTTTTCTTTTCTTACATTTTTGAATTCATGTTTCTCTCATCTTGGGAGTGAATCCCTTTTCATGAATTCTTCCCTCAAGTTCTCACACATCTCTCTTGTATAATTTCTCTCATTTTCATGTAATTTACATGTTTCTCACATAATCTCTCATGTTTCAAGTTCTCTCATAAATCTAAAGTATTTGACATATTTCTTTACATTTCCTTTAAAAAATTTAAAAATTATGAAGTGGATTTGTGCTTAGTTTGAAAGGATTCACTTCCAATTTTTAAATTCAAGTTAGTTTCTCTCTAATTTCATAGTCATGTTGAAGGTTTAAAGAGGGTTTTATTCCCTTGCTCATGAATTTGATGTAAAAGTTTATTTATCTCCTTGAATGGGCTTGTCCCAAGCTATTTTAAGTTTTGTAAAATTTTCTCTCATATTTAATATCAATTTTTTAAAGTTAGTATTTATGGTTAATTAAGAGTGGTTGAAAGGTTTTAGGCATATTTTCATGTTTTTTATACATGTTACACAAATCTGGTTTATTGGAGAATTTTTTGATGTTATTCTTATAATTCAAGTATTCCATAACATGTTTAAAGATTGTATGTCATGTTTTAAGCCTTCTTTGTAAGATTGAAATTCTCAACCTTACTCAATTTTAGTCTAAATTTGAAGCCTAAAAATTCTCATGAACTAAAAGAGCCAAGTTTGAAGCCTAAAACTTTGATGCCTAAAATTTCTAGGTAACTGGGGACTAACGAAAGGCAAGAAAAAAAGTATTCTTGAGGGTTATGAGATGGTTTAAGAATAATATGATAATTTAAATGCATCAAGTGATGATGCGTGATGAAATTCTAAGCTAAGAAACATTGGAAAATGGCATTAGAGTACAATAAAGGAGTGATCCTATACAAGAAATAATGAAGTTTTTCAGAAGAATAAGAAGTTCAAGGTAACAAGTAGATGAAATAAGGTGCAAGTATGAAGCAAGTGAGAAAATCTCATAAGTTTCATGTTAATAACATCAATCTATACCAATTTCTTACTTGGAAGCATACATCAAGCAAGGAGTTGTAATCATAAAGAACAACGAGTTTTAATCATTTCAAATTTTCAATAGTTTAAAAAGATGTTATGAAAAGATGAATTCATTAGTGACAAAGAGAAAGGATTATCAAATGACTTTGATCATTTGAAGGACATGCTAGCCAACATAGACATAAAAGTTTTCTTCATCATCCATGTTATGAAGTGCCCACTCAAAAATTCTATAACAATAAAGAATAATTAGAAACTAATGCTTAAAGGAGAGTGTTAGAATATATTCCTAAGTATATAGGCATTATTTTCTTATTAACAAGTCATGAAGAGTTTTTAATGGAAGAACATAACATTTCATATGAGTTACATATATTCACATTGAATATAAACCTGTGAACTCCATCATTCCCATATCATCATCTAAGAAAAACTTACAAAGCATCATACAAAGTGCATAAGAAGTTTGCAAAGAGAGAAGAACATATAAAAAATCATTTGAGAAGAAAATGAAGAAGTAGAAAAAGAATCATGAAATTCATAACATGTATTAAACCTTGTAAGCCAACCCATGAAAAGAAGAATATCATGAATCAATTCACAATGAAAATAAAGTAGTCACAAATAAAAAAGCTTATAAAACTATAAAATAATAGTAAGTAAATATACAATGACATGGACTTCCATGAGTCCATAGGTGCCAAATCTAAATAAATCATTAAAGAAAAATAGTAAGATAAAAGGATTTAGTTTTCTAAATTGGAAGATAAGATCACAAAAGAAAAGTAGCTATGAAAAAGAGAGAGAAATGCTATTATTCTTGTAGTAGTCCATTAGCTATCAAAGAATAACTGAACCAACTTAGTGGTGAATGTGAATACTATTAGTCATTTGTTTACTATATCAAGTAAATTTTTTCCTCTTTGTTAATATTGACATTAATGATTGCTCGTTTTCCATGGTTAAAAAACACATGTTTTCCATTGTTAAAAAATACATATTCTAGTGCATTTGGTAATGTCTTGAGTTCTATAGGGTCTAGTTCTAGTTTATTTAGAATTTCTAACTTTCTCCATTTCATATCTTCATCTTGTTCATATTCTACTTGGAAAAGTTCCTTTCTTAATCACTCTATATTATTTGTTTCTTCTATATAGGCACTTGTGATCTATTCCATTAATTCCATGCATGTGTTGGAATTGCACTCTTTTAAGTTATCAACNAGTAGTAGTCCATTAGCTATCAAAGAATAACTGAACCAACTTAGTGATGAATGTGAATGCTATCAGCCATTTGTTTGCTACATCGAGTAAAATTTTTTCCTCTTTGTTAATATTGACATTAATGATTTTTGGTTTTCCATTGTTAAAAAACACATATTCTAGTGCATTTGGCAATGTCTTGAGTTCCATAGGATCTAGTTCTAGTTTATCTAGAATTTCTAACTTTCTCCATTTCATATCTTCATCTTGTTCATATTCGACTTGGGAAAGTTCCTTTCTTAATCATTCTATCTTATTTGTTTCTTCTATATAGGCACTTGTGATTTGTTCCATTAATTCCATGCATATGTTGGAATTGCACTCTTTTAAGTTATCAACTATAAATACCTTCTTTTTATGTGGCTACTATAAGCAATGTTATACATACATATCTTCTACACATCTTATTCAAGCTAAGATATTTCTTCAATTAACAATCTATACATTTTACATGCAGTTGCACCCTATATTGTTATACGCAATGCATTCAACTCTTTGTATTTGTAAGGTTTCCTTTTTATCTTCCTTGGAGATCTCCAAAGGAAAATTCTCTTATTCCTAGCTTATCACTAATTTTACTAAGCCATACTCTTTCCATAATAATTGGAAATTATTCCTTATTATATCCAACATGATTTACCAGAAAATCTACAAGGTATGAGCACTCACTAATAGTGATCATGACATTTTTCATCTATTCAACCAAGATTATGATAGAATGATCTATAAGCTCTAACCTGATATTTCATTTCTTCAATGGTGGCATATTCAAGGGTTTATATATATCTTGAGAGAAAAGATTCATTCCTAAGCCAAAATTTAGAAGAGCTTTATAGGGAGCATCCCCTAATATTTCTAAGTAGATTAGGAGACTTCTAGGATCTATTCGCTTCTTAGGATGTACACCTATCTTGATCCAATGAACTACTATCTAAGTGAGCATGAAAGTGGTTAGGATATTATTCTATCTTTGTTGAAGCATTTAATCTGTAGAAGGACTTAATGTCATGGAGGCTAAGGTTAGAGTTTTAGCCATGTCTTTCATTACTAAGTATGAAAAAATCCTAGTCTAACAAGTTTTATAAACTTGTTCTAAAGAAAGGAAGCTTATTTATTGTGGGTTCATAACTATTAGTACTATCCTTTTCTCATGAATTAATGACTCATGTTACATTCTTTTATTGTAGTTTCATGGGAAGTTCTCTTTGCATTGATGGTGATGGTATTGATATAAGTGGGTTAGAAGGTTGTTGATAGTGATGCAATGTAGGATGAGACATATATGAAGGTAATTCTATACTTGGAGTTATGGGTCTATGATATTCTACAAGTAGTAGTACTAGGAGGCATGAGCAGAAGCATTCCTTGGAGAAATAGTTTGCTGGACATAGTGACCATAAGGGTCTAGCTATCTATAAGGATATTGTTGCTTTAGTGATAGGATCCCTCATGATTATGGGTTTTACCATTGATAATAATATTGCTTTTGAAGTTTAGGATGAGCCCTACTAAGATAATATAATTTTTATTGATATAACTATTTGTTGTTACCTTGTGGATAAGTTAACATCTTAGGCGTTTTTTCTACCCAAACTTTAGGTTTAATACATATGTCTCTAATTATTGTAAATGGTTCATGATTGGACAACATTCCTTAGGATTTTTTTATTGGAATAGATCACACCCATTTTTATCTTTTGAGATGGAATTACTAATATCTTTGATAGTAAAACCTTTTCCTTTGTACTTGTATTTTTTTTTGTCTAGTTTCCTTAATTTTCCTTCTATCGTTTTTTAAATTAATGCTTTCTCTTCTTCCATAATCTTTAGTACAATTGCAAATTTTTAATTATAGAGTCCCAAATTTTTCAATATTTATTGTTATGTCATTAATATATTTTTGTATTGACAAGATCTTTCTTTCAATCTCATGTTCCATGAATTCTTCCTCTTAGGTCTCACATACCAAAATATCTCTTTTTGTCAATAAAAGGATATTTATTGAGTTCTTCTACATACTCTTTCTTTCTTAACTTTTCTTCTTCCTTAATGACTCAGTCTAGTAGTCTTTGTATGTGATGAGTTCTCATTTTAAACAATCTTTCTTGGGCATATACTTTAAGGGTCCTTCTAGTCCTATTTCTTAATCCATTAATTATATGTCTTAATTATTACCTTTTAGAAAATTTATGCCCTAGACATCTATGTAATAGTGAGTAGTATTCATCCATTACTATAGTAAGAGATTCATGAGTTTCTTTTATCCTTGAATTTTCTTTCTCAAGTTGGATAATCTTGAGTATGTCTGGTACTTGTTATTAAACAATTTTAGCATCTAGCTCTATCTTCAAATAGATTCTAGTCTCAATGATCTATGCTAGCTCTTTGTTTTGTATTAAGAATTCTTGGGAATAACATTCATGGTGTTATGGATCAATGTTATATCCTCCTTTAAATTTGGAAATGTTATTCATGTCTAGTCATGTGATGCAACTATCCCTTTAATGCCTTATCCAAATATTCATGGTCTCAATGATATTAATCATGCTTCGTGCAACCAATGGAGATTCATCATAATCATTGGTTTCATAATATCAATAGTCATAGTGATGACCCCTTCAATGCTCTTCTTCATCTCTTCTCCTATGCCAATGTTTTCTTTTCCTTTCTTCTTCTCTTTTACTTTTATCTATATCATGGTGCCTTTATATTTCATGGGTATTTCTTATGATCTCTCCTTCTCTCCCTATTAGGTTCTTGTTATTGATCCCTTTTTGGAGCTTTATCTTCATGTCTATGCTCTCCCTTATCAAAATTTGTGAATGAGTATGATGAAGAGGATGGAGAACTTGGAGAATGGTGCTAGTTGGTTATCCTATTATTGGTTCTTGGCTCTTCTCTATAGATTTGTTGAAGATCCTTAGCCTTAGATTCCTTATAATTCTAGGGTCTATCTCATCTCTTTCAGATGTCTTAGCTAAGGTAGAATTCATCTTCTATTGTACATAATCTTCAACATATAGAATGGATGGATGAGAATGATATTGATGATAGGGAGAATTTTTAGCTTGAAATTTTACATATTTCTTTTTGGAGATTATGATTACTTGAGATGCTTATTTCTTTTCTTATTCATATCTTGCTTCCATGACAATATCTCTTCCAATCTGGTCTTCTATTGGTTAGTAGGGTCTACTCATATTCTTTCTGACTTGATAACCTTCATGCATGTAATCACGACCTGATCTAAGTAGTGTTGCTTGAAGCATAGATGAAGCATAGATCACGACCTAATCTATAAGTCTCTTCATCTAAATTATTCATCTTGATGAAAGATAAAATTGATATTAGGATAATATGGATTACTATAAGTGTGGGAAATTCTTGTTTGCATTAATCAATTATAATTTTCTTGTATATATGCTCTATCACTACTCTCATTAATATCATGTACAAGTGGGGATTTTACTTTATGTGTTGAACCCATGCGTAATCAATTATATCTTATGTATGTATTTTGAATTATTGTTTCTTTGAAAAAGTAAATTTTGAATTGCTAAATCCAACAAACTCTAATAGAATCAAATAATTAGTATATAATAATACCATCCTTGAGAATGACACTAATGATAAGTAGTGAGAGTTCCCAATGCCTAACCATACAAGTTATAAGCATTCACAAGAGACTAGATTGTAATATGTAAATGGGGCAATATCATATACTAGCTTATTGATAATGAGTCTATGGTCATTGTGTTCCTATTATGGTTAGCAAAACTCTAAGCATATGGTTTAAGTATTGATAAGGTATATGATTAATTGATGTTTGATGAGTCACGATATCAGACCCCTAATATCGGATCCCCGATATCAAACCCTCGATATCAGATATGTGATATCAAAGTTGCCAAAGTGATATCAAACATACAATATCAGAGCTTGTCTCTTTGCCTATAAATAAGAGATGAGGGCACTTGATTTCGTAGTTAGTTTCTTAGTCCCTTAGCCAAACTCTTGTAGTTTTCCCTCTCCAGAGTTACAATTATTTCTGAGTGCTCAAAATAGGAGTCATAAAGTGAATGGATCTTTATTCGAGCATTGTGTACCTAAGCACACCTTGTCTCCGGAAATAAAGGAAAACTTTGTGATAAACCTTGCAACACTTAGAATAGCTTAATGATTCTATTTAAATCTTATTTACTGTTATTCTCTACTCTCATTAGTTAATTAATGTGATTTTTATTAAATTGTTAATTATCAACGAATTAGCACACTTAATACGACCACTTTGAGCATATGTGGGAACACTTGGTAACCCAGTAACGACTAGCATTTGGTAATCCCAGCAGTGTTACATTGGTTTAGGATGCGTCACGCAAGTGGGAACAAATGTTGGTGTTAGGACTAGTAGAGAATAGTTAACTAGTTAAATCAAATTAGTTATTAAATTATTTTATTTCCCCACTTTAAGCACTAGGAACATAAAACATAAAAAAGCATAAAAATCATATATCTCAAGATTCCTTAACGATACAATTGTGCCTTACAAGTAAACTTGGGAAGATAATGATTGCATAACCCATCCTTGTTCTGTGTAAGTGCATAAGCACTTAATCCTTGGAGTTCGACCAGATGACATGTAAACACTCATATTCATATGGTTGGGCGTAGGAGTACCTCGTCGCTCATCATTGGCACTATTTCCAGGGACTTTGTTGTTTGTGCATTGATTAGAACTTAGAAAATCTTTCCATCATTGGAATGAACCCTTAGGGTTAGTTATCCTACAATCATCGAAAAGAGGGTATTGCTCACTGAATAACTAATCATGTCTCCTTCTTCTTATGAGAGTGCTTCATTGACTAGGTCCAACACAATGAATAATCGAAGGCTTAGTACACATGATGACCCACCAATGTCCCAATAGTTTCGTGTGGTATACGCTCATCTTGATGAGTATGTACCAAAATTTACCTTTATCCTCCACCAGGATGAACAATTGCATTGGCATGATTTAGAAGTTAACATAGTGTTACCACCTGATCACTCAGTGCCAAGCATGCTTCTTCGTGCTCTCACACGAATTGGTATGCAGCACTTACAAGCAGAGTACGTTGTGCATGAACACGACTCGAGAGATTATTGACCCACAAAGGCACAATGCTAAAGAGACTTACAACACAAGAGACATTACAAATCTATGAAGGAAAAATGGCCTCAGGATGTTTCGTATGTCCTAAGTGAAAATGAGGGTGATGAACCTGCCTCGGGAGGTTTTCCACAAAATGATGCTCCTCTCGTTGACTTCAATCAAGGAGTTATGTATTAGAATCTTCACTCAACTATTCATAACCCAGGTTCTAGTACTAACGGATACAAAGGGTCTGAAAAAGGAACACGAACACGTGACATTGATGGACATTCCAATCATAACCATGACCGAGGCTAAGATCACCAAAGAAAAAGTGATAGGCATTGTGATAGTGCCAGTCCTCCTTCCTCGTCACCTTCATCATCTTCTTCCCCCTCTCCTTTGGGATCTGAACACAGTTGCAAAGGGGAAGATCATGAGGAAAATGGTAAGCAAAATAGAGATCATAGACAAAATAGTCAAGAAATGGGATGAGGGAATTCCAGGGAAACACATCACGAAAGGAGGGAGAGTAGGGAACAACATAGGCATCATAGATGCCATAGATAGCATGATCACGATGAACCCCTACTCTTTGCACTAGAAAAATTTAGGCACTATGTATTAGAAAAAGAGTTAATGGCTATGGTATTTGCACTCGAAAAATTTAGGCACTATGTATTAGGCTATAAGATATTTATACACATGGATCATAGTGTAATCCGTTTCTTGATGAATAAACCAACAGTGAGCCCTCACATCATACAATGGCTTGTGATCTTACAAAAGTTCAACCTTACAATGATCAATCATAAAGGCACCAAGAATGTTGTTTCTGATCATTTATCTCAGTTATGATGGGACAACAAAGAGGATGAATATCCAATCTCTAACTACTTCCCTAATGAACTCCTCTTTGCAGGTGTAGTAAACAATCAATTAACCATAGAGGCAAACTGGTATAGTAGCATTCTTACCTATCTTCTCACACAAGAAACACATAAGGGTTAGACATTAAAAAGTAACAAAAATTTCTTCAATGGCTTGGTCCGATGGTGTGTTCTCGATGTAGATTAATTGCAAGTTCTCCAAGATGCTCATGAGGGCCTTTGTGGGGGTCATTATGCTAGGAGACGAACAACCATTAAAGTCTTGCTTACAGGATATTATTGGCCTACATTGTTTCGGGATGCTCATGACTTCATCCAATCTTGTGAGCGCTGCCAATGCAATGGGGGAATAACTACTAGAATGGAGAGTTCACAACAATGGATTCAACCTTTAGAACCCTTCGACATATGGGGTATTGATTTTATGGGGCTTATTACACCAATGTCCAATGGAAAAGCCTACATTATTGTTGCTATTGACTATTTTACAAAGTGGGCAAAAGCAGCTGCTGTTACTAACTATACATCATCTACCACTACATGATTTGTTCAACAACAAATCGTAAATAGGTTTGGTGTGCCTTGCGCACTTATTTTCAATAATGGTACATATTTTATAGGTGTGACCCTTCAAAAATGAATGCAATGCTTAGGAGTTGAGCATAAGCTAACTACAACATATCATCATCAAGTAAATGGTCAAGCCAAGGTCACCAATAGGGAGATCACAAAAATATTGACATGAACCATTAGAAAATATAGGTGAAACTGGACCACCAAATTGAATGATTCTCTTTAGGCATACCACTCCACATGGAAACTCCCTATAGGCTATTCTCCCTATGAGTTAGTGTATGGTAAACTTCCAACACTTTCTATCCAAACTGAGCTTTGTACACTATCTATAGCATGTGACCTTAACCTTGACCTTAGTCTAGCATAGAAAGAATGGTTAATAAACCTTAACTTACTAGATGAAAATCGATTAGCCACCTTGTCATCCAATGAATTACATAAGGCCTTCAACAAGCAACATCATGACCTAAGATTTAGGAAAATTATATACCAACTAGAAGATAAGGTTATTTATTAGAATCTACCACATGTGCCACAATGAACTAAATTTTAAATGTTGTGGAAAGGACCTTATATCATTCATGAAACTTTTCCTTCAAGGGCCATGATGATATATAAACCTGAATGCCTAGATAGGAAATTATTAGTCAACATCCAACAAACCAAACCTTTCCATGTGCCTAAAATGGCTAGCACTAACACTACCTCTATTAATGGACAACCTTGCTCAGTATTTCGGATCTCCTCCTTCCAACTAAGTCATGGGGGAGATGGCCACTAATGCTAACCATTCTAAAGCCTTAGTTACTTTGTATTTTTTGTTTTACACATTCTTCATCTTTACTTGTTTTTGTTTTACACCATCGTTAACATTTTTACTATTTCTTTCTCTATTACATTTTGTTTGAATTACTCTCACTCATCGTATAATAAGTGCTCATGATGGTGGATTGTAATATAATGGTGTTGACTGCTAATGTTTGGTTTTTACCTTTGACTATTAATGTTGATGCTAAGATATGGTTTCTTTTGATAAAATAGGCAATGACTCCATGAAATCCATTCACCCATACAACTCTATGGTCTCCCTTTGTTTTGGAAATGTACTGTCCCTTTTTTCCAAGAAAACTTATTAATGAATTTGTGGCTTAGTATTCTTCAAACAAAGGAAAAATTCAAATGGATTGCAAAGGGTGTGAATTTAAGGGGATTCAATGCATTTGTGCTGGCTATTCTCTTGGGTACTTGGATGTTTTTCATAGGTTTTTTGCCATTCCACTGACAACTGATATCAGGAAGTTGAATGCATCCAATAAGTCTTTGCATGGTGTGGTTCTCAGAAAAAAAAATTGGTGGGAATTCAAAGCATACCCCTTAGACATAATAAAGAAACATGGGCTACAAGCATTGGTTATGACACCAAAAAGACATGCTACCCATGTATGAAGGTTCCCTCTAACTAAGGCCCTTTCTCACTTCATGATTCTCTATCTCTCTCTTATTGGAATGATAGTGGTTCTGTGGACACATTCTTGTTGCTTCAAGAGGATGGGTTGGTCAAGTGTGTTGATGCAAAGTTATTGGATGTGGTTAGTTTTAATCTATATTTGGAATGAATTCTATTAAGTCACCTTAATCACATACTACATAAGGGACTTTATACCACCTTGATTTTGGGATTCCATTCCATTCCATTTTCTCTTTCCATATTGCTTTTCATATTCCACATCATTGCCAGTATTATAATCAATCTATACCTTGGTTGATGCATTGTTATTCTTTGGTAAATTCTTATGGGTAAGTTCTTAACCATTGTTTCCATATTTCATTCCTAGAGCCTACAGACTCTTTGAGTTGTGGGTTTATTAGGGCATCAAGTGCATGAGCTTGCTTTGGGGAGGACCCAATGGCATTCCTTTTTGGTGAAATTATTAAGCTCTTTCCCTTAAACATTTCTTGCAATCAACTATTTCTCATTTCACGCCATCAATGACATCCATTTTATTTTTTTTTATTGGCCTTACTATTGTTATTTCTCTCATCTTTCTTGTTCTTTAAGTTTTCCACCCTATTGCTATCGGAGGTTTTCTCTTTGTTGTGGGGGCCCTGTCACAAATTTTTCCATGCCATTACTTATCTCACCCCTACACCTTGGGTAGTCATTAGTTATAAACCTCTAACCCAGTATCTGCCATACCCACAACCTAGCCAATGTGCTTCATATTGAGGTAAGGTATCAACAACATTATGTCTTATCTATCCTTGCTAATTCATGGATTGTGTTGTGTGTGTAGATCATGATCACATGAACAATGGACTGGGATAGGAGGGAGCACTCAAGATGGATTGGAGAAAAATGCATTTATGTAGGGAACAAGCTTGATCATGTGGCTGTGGATGAACAACTGTGTGCACATTTTTGACATCGACAACAACACATCTCATTTTCTTTTCTCTCTCTCTCTTTCTTTTCAAGCTATCAAATGAGGGTCTAGATGTCATCTATGTACAATATTCACTACAATGGATATGAATACCAATGTTGTAATATGTTTGTCAATCTGTTCACCGGGCACTTTAAGTCTATCATTCCATGTCACCGTTAGTTGTCATTTAGTCAATAATCCCATACCTTCCCAATATTTTGTAAGGAACTTGAGGATGAGTTTTCATTCAGTTGTGGGGGTATGATGAGTCACGATATCGGACCCCTGATATTGGATCCTTGATATTGGACCCTCGATATCGGATACACGATATTGAAGTTGCCAAAGTGATATCGGACATACAATATCAGAGCTTGTCTCGTTGCCTATAAATAGGAGACGAGGGCACTTGATTTCATAGTTAGTTTCTTAGTCCCTTAGTTGAACTCTTGTAGTTTTCCCTCTCCAGAGTTAGAATTATTTCTGAGTGCCCGCAGTAGGAGTCATAAAGTAAATAGATCTTTATTTGAGCATTGTGTACCTGAGCACACCTTGTGTTTAGAAATAAAGATGAACTTTGTGATAAACCTTGCAACATTTAGAATAGCTTAATCATTTTATTTAAATTGTATTTACTGTTATTCACTACTCTCATTAGTTGTGATGTTTATTGAATTGTTAATTATCAATGAATTAGCACACTCAGTACAACCACTTCAAGCATATGTGGGAACACTTAGTAACCCAGTAACGACTAGCGTTTGGTAATCCCAGTAGTGTTACACTGGTTCAAGATGTGTCTGGCAAGTGGGAACAGATGCTGGTGTTAGGACTAGTAGAGAATAGTTAACTAGTTAAATCAAATTAGCTATTAAACTATGTCATTTTCCCACTTTAAGCACTAGGAACATAAAACATAAAAAAGCATAAAAATCATATATCTCAAGATTACTTAACGATACAATTGTGCCTTATAAGTAAACTTGGGAAGACAACGATTGCATAACTCATCCTTGTTCTGTGTAAGCACATAAGCACTTAATCCTTGGAGTTCGACTGGATTATGCGTAAATGCTCATATTCGTATGGTTGGGCATAGGGGTAACTCATCGCTCATCAATGGTAAATGGCTCTTAGTATGATATATTGAAACATAGTGAAATGAGTATAAATTCAATGAACTAAGAATAATGAAAATGAAATACTAAACTAGCCTATAATGATAAGTATCTGTTCCCAACTTGTTAGATGTGCCATAGAGTACTATAATCACCATTGGGATTATCAAGTAACTTATTATTGAGAAATCAAGATAAACCACTCGTGTGCTCAAAATCAGTCATACTTATTCTACCAAATGTTTAAGAAACATTGTAAATGTAAATGATAAGGGAAATGTAAATAATATTATAAAGATAAATGATAGTGGAAGAGCAAAGCTATTCTAAGTAATATATTGTAGAAATGAAGAATAATATCAATATTTATTTTTAGACATGAAGTATGTCTAGGTATACTCCACTCAAATAGAGATATCATACAACTATTAATCACCACATCGTGAGCCCTCACAACTATCACTAACTTTAAGAAAATAAACTGCAAGAGTTCTGTTACTACATTGATCAAAAGGTAAGCTTGATATAATGGTGGACTAATATTTATAAGCATGATCGTAACCTACTATAACACATCTATGAAATTGTAGAACAAGCTATAATAATATAGCTATGATATCATGCTTGATGCATACCATTTTTTCAGTTAGTATATGGAGTTGGTATAGCTTGCTAGGTACTACTTAGTTATACCATAGAGGACAAACACTGAGTATAGACCTTTTAGAAATAAAATTTATATTTTATTTTAGATTTGGATTATATGTATTTTCTTTTCAATTTTAGTCACTCTTAGAAGTCACCCATTAGGTTGATGCTAGAATGTCCATGTGAGTATAAAGACCTAACAACCCATATATTAGAAATTATTCATTTACTTAACTAATATCTACGAGATAACCAAATAGGAAGACCTTGCAAAATAGGAGAAGAGTCACTATTAAGTTCACACAACATTTTAGAGCTATGTATGTATTTTTCCTTCTAAGTTTTCATTTTAGATCTTATTTTAATTCAATCATTGGGTTAAAGTGAGAAGATCTCATCCATGCAAGGGTTTCTATTAGTATCACTTCTAGTTAGGTAGGAAAATTTCTTACAATGACTATTTTTGGGTTTTGGATTTGTTTGGTTAATGCACAATTTTGGTTTGAAAGCATATGTTTGAAAATCTAGATTTTTTTCATGCATATTTCTATCATTTGAATTTGGATTTGTATTTCTATTGATATATTAAAGTTTCATCATAAATATTATTTAATTTTGGCCTAATTTAAACTCTATTAATTTATATGTAATTTTAGAGTTGATTAGTTAGGTTTCTAATTCATTTTAGAGTTTTCAAACCTAATTTCTCCTTTAAGGGCTAGTGTTTAGAAGGAAAACATTTTGGTGGTGTCAACATGAATTCTGTGATGCTTTCTAGTAGCTATACAGCTATTGTAACTTTTATTGCAACCTTCATTAGGGGTCATGACATAATTTGTGATGCTCTGTATAGACCATATGAAAATAACAACATAGGGAATAGTGAAGAAAAGACCTTCTTTGGGTATTAGAGCTTCACACATCGAATTTCAATGCCAAAAATATAGCTTTAACTTATTAATTCAAAGAAAGAAGATAGAAAAAACATAAATGAAATCCATTAAGATTAGAATTTGCTAATTAAAAACTTATTAGCCCAACATTAGTTGGTTTGAATTGTTATTCAGTTAGACTAGCCATCTTGGTAAATATCTTAGTTTGATTATGTTTCTTCAGCATCTAGAATTTGGTTTATTTGTATATATATGTCTACAAACATTTGTTGGGATGGTTCTTATGCTTGCAAAACCTCATAATAAGTATTTATTTGGTTTAGATGAAGTTAGCATAAAGGGATGGTTGGTTAGTTTTAAAGAAACCTTGGGACGCTTTGTAATCCTTTGCTATCTATAGTAGTAAAGTCCATGACTCATGGCCTTCAATGATGCTCTATGGAGAAGGATTTGCTACTAGTGAATGATAGAAACTAAGGCGGTATTTGGCTAACCTTGGTAACTAAGTTAAATAATAATAAATAAGTATTTCTTGCATATTTTGATTTGGTTTTGACTTGGGATAAAATCTTATTGTGCATAATGAGTACACATCCAAACTTTGGCATATTTGAAATATTCATTATCTATAGTAATGAAGTCCATGGTCCACGACCTTTAACTATGTTCTATGAAGGGGGATTCATTACTAGTAAATAATGAAAACAAAGGTAGTATTTAATTTATCTTAGTACTAGAGTTAAGAAATGTTAAATATGTCATCCACACATATTTTAGTTTGGTTTTGGCTTTGGATAAAATCTTATTATACATAATAAGTATACATTCCAGCTTTGGCATATGTGAAATTGATAGTGGGTGCTCACTTTCACAAATAGCATACCCTAAATGCATATCCCAATACAAATGATCCAATAATGAAAAAGCTATGAATCTAAATATCATGCATACATAAATGAATCAAGATCAATCAAAATCCTAGAAAAATAATATAGTAATTGTGGTATATCTCCCAATAACCTTGTAAGAAACTTAGCCAATGTAAATTCTTAATTAATTTTAAAGCTAGAATATCCAATTCAATGTGATGAATTTTATGATTACCTTGGACTACTTGATAGATCAAGATCTAGGTACATTCTTTTATAATCTTTACATTCAAGAAAGTTTCTCATATTGAACTAGGATTTGAAAAATTTCTAGAAAAAATTTATTTTTATTTTCCTTAATGGCTACCTAGGACATCCAATTCATGGCTTCAACATCCATTCTACAATGGCTAAGACTTAGGTAGGACATTTAGAATATATGAAGATATTTAATTTAAGATGGGTTTTCTTTTGGTTGGGATGTCCACCTAAAATCCTAGAAGTCCACTATGCTAGACATCCATCTTGTAGTGTTGATGTCCATCTTGGATGGAAGATGTCTCCTATAATAGCTCAACCCTTGGCTTAAATGTCCACCATGAAGTATAAAAGTATACTTCATATCTAGGATTGGAAAATGATGATGAACTTGCCTTCATACATCCCAAATTATTAGAATGGACTTGTTTTTATTCCTTGACATTATCTATAATTTAAGACTCAACAACTCTAAGAATATTTCTCTATTTTCTAGGTTTTAGATCATCATAACATGGGATAAATCAACAAAAACTTCTTTTTCATAACAAAACTATCTCCAAATTCCATGCATGAGCCAACAATCATTGTCACTCATAAGAAAAATATAAGGACCATAATGCATATACATGTTTTAACTAATTGAATAAAAGTGAATGCTTTACTAAAGAAAAGAATGGACCCATAAAGTCCTTTGGTCTACTTGTAGATTGCTAGAAATCCTCCTTACAAAGCTTTACTACACATAACTTTAGTTGTAAAAATCATTTCTCAATAACTATACATAGCCTAGAACCTACCATAATGATACAAAAAAATATCTTGTTAGATTTTGTAGATCATTTGATCATTGTTTTCTTGGGAAAGGTTGATGACATGGTGATCACCATTAGTGAGTGATCCTACCTAGTAAATTTTCTAGTAATCAAAGTTAGCAATAACTAAGAAGAATTTCCCATTACCATGGAAAGAGCATGTCTTAGCATCATTATTGCTAAGCTAGGTATAATATACATTACCTTGAACATTTCCAAGAAAAATGAATACATCATGGTGGAGAAATAATGATTTCCATTCATCTTGTACAATGACACAGGATATGACTACATGTAGAAAGTATGTAGTGTCAAATAAATGGATATCCGAACATACAAAAAGCACTTAGAGGAGGTGTGGATGTCAAAGTACATGTACATGATAGCCACTAAGTAGGAAGATGCCTAGTGACTTATAGTAGAGGATAGCTGCAAACCTCAAATTTGCATGGAATAAGCAAAGAGGATTACCAGTTTCTATGTAGATAAGCTATATGAGATGGAATAAGGGTATCATAAACTCATCCAAGAAAGTCACGTATAAGAAGAAAACATCAACTAGGGAGACTTGTAGATTCCTAAATAATTAGTGCTATAAATAATAGAGATAAATAAAATCATTAGGGTTATTAGAATATGTTTTCCTTGAAATTGGAAAATCGATAATCATCAATGTATAATTGATAAAGGATCCTAATTAAAAGTTGGTTAAGGTGGTTTATAAATGACCAATAATCTTTTTCTAGTCTTATAATGAGATCACATGCATAGATTTGCATATATGCTAACACTGCATATACACAAATCCTACAATGAAGCCTAAGCACAAACCATAGTATAGGCTGAATCACAAATTAAAGGACGTAATCAAAAGGGTAATCAAGAAACTAGGATTTAATCATCCTATAGAAAGTAGTGAGTGGATTAGTCCACTTATTATTGTATAAAATAAAGAATACAAGTGGCATATTCGCATAGACACCATGCTATTGAACATGATAATGCTTAATGATCTCTTCTCGTTATCATTTGTTGACCAAGTGTTGGATATAATTATGGGTTATAAATACTAAATATTTTTGTATGGTTATAAGAGAAATAACAAAATCCAAATTACATTTAAAGACTAGACCAATATAGCTTTAATAAGTCCTTAAGGGACATTTGGTTATAAGGAGATGTTCTTTTGTCTATGCAACACCCCTGCTACATTTTAGAGTCTAGTCATTAACATATTTTAAAAGCAAAATGGAAATAGTGTGAAAGTCTTCATGGATGACTTATCTGCCTATAGCTCTAATTTTAAATAAGCAATTGATCATTTGGTATAGGTTGCCAAGATATGTGTTGAAACTAATCTGAAGTTGAATCGATAAAAGAGCTACCTAATGATCCAAGAGGACATTGTTTCAAGTCATCAAATCTTAGAAAAAAGGCATTGAGATGGATCCATAGAAAATCAAAGTAATCTAAAAAATTACATAGAGGCCTGAGACCATGAAAGATATGAGGTCCTTCCTTAGAGACATCAACTTTTATAGGTATTTTATCAAGAATTTCGCCAAGATCACCTAGCCAAATGATTGAATTCACTAAGACAGATGCACTATCCATTTAAATGAAAGAATGCAAAAAGACTTTTAAGCTCTTCAAATAAGGACTCATAGAAACTCCTATTCTATGAGCACGAGATTGGTCCTAGATTTTTATATCATGACTAGTGCATCATATGATGCTATGAAAATTGTACTTACACACTTAAATGTTTAGAAACATCCACTATGCAATAAAAAGTATCATAGATGTACAACTAAATTACACCACAATGAAAAATGATCTCATGATATTGGTATATGCACTAAATAATTTAGGCACTATGTAGTTGAATACCTTATATTTTTACACACTAATCATAGTTTGATTTGTTTCCTTATAAACAAACCAATGATAAGCCTTGAATCTTTCAATGATTAGCAATCTTATAAGAATTCAACATTACAATGATCGATAAAAAGGGAACGAAGAACGTTATTGCAAATCATTTGTCTCAATTACACTAGGATGATAAGACTAGGCTACTATAGTTTCTCCATTATTAACCACTTGATGAGAAATTGAGTGATAATTTATATGTCTATTGTAAGCCCTGAATTTAGGAAATGTTCCACATGACTTGTATTTGTAGTCCTAGTATGTTTAGTGGTAGTTTGTGTCTCTTGAGCTTGTTTCCTTTCCTTTTGAATCATACTTTTGATTTTGGTATATGTCCCAATCTCCTTAGGACATTTTCAACCTCACTCAAATGTCTTAAGATCCTTTTGACATGTTACGTTGGATTTTGGATTTCATCCAAATTCAATGCTTAAAATTATAGCAAGAAGGATGCACTAACTCCCTTATGGTAGCGCACCTCTTGTGTTAGCACATCCTTTGCTTACCCAAGTTTGGAACCAAATGTTGAAAGTATGCTCTAATTGGCCAAGGCTATGTTGATAGACCTTCGTTGGCATCTAGGCATTAACAAACTTCCACTGTTACATTGCAGAAAATTTAAATAATTAGAATGAACTCTTGCACATAACTTTATGATCATTATCTTAGTTTTAACTTAGAGATTTTAGGATTTTGACATCTAGTTTTTGTGATGACCTTATTCTCCCTTAGGTAATTTAATTTTCTTCTTGTTTTTTATGTGTGTTTTGAGTTATCACTTTTACAAGTGCAACTAGACCTTGTCATATTGCTACCTTGCTTACATAGCCTAGAACCATTTGGTTAATGCAAAGTCTAGTGTTTATGTAGTGAATAAAGATTATAATTTTTCCTTTATCTCATGACTTGGATGCCTTAAAACATTAAAATATTAAAAATATTTATTTCATGTTCATTTCCTTTTCATTATATTTAGCTACAAAGTTTCATCCTTATCGAAGAAGGTTGCAACTATACGACATGGTGTTGGGCCATCGAAGTTGTGACTAGGAGCCATTCATTACTTTCACATATGGTTTTGCACCAATCCTTTCAAGGATTATGATGTGTATGTATTATTTATCATTTTTTTCTTATATTTATAAAATACATAAAAATTATAAATATTTTCCCACTTCCTCACCATGGAACAATAGGTTCTCATCATATTATATGTATTATAACCACTTTTATATTTCTTGAATGCAATGACATATATGAGTGTTCTTAGTAATCCACTTAACATTATTTTTGAAGCTTACAATTGGAGCGCACTATGTTCTGTATGATATAATACCATTGGTTATGGCCTATAGGACCCCTATGATTAGTGCCATTAATAGGGAAGGCATTGGTAAATTACCTTGAAATACTTATACCTTTACAATTTTTCTTCTTTTAGTTGTTAATTATGTAGGAAATAAAGAATTGAGGCAATCATCACTAAACTTAATAACAAAAATAGATTGAAGTAGAATCCTTAATTAGTCCAAATTACTTTTAAAAACATGATGAATAAAGCAGCACCTCCTATTATGGTCAAATTAACAAAAACTGGAACAATGGTGCAATGCATATGGATAATTTTGCAAAGAACCTAGGAAGTTAATAACCTACCACCTTTGAAAGACATTATTTAATCAAGGATTCATTGAGAATTATATAGACTATGAACCCATGTCATTCCAACAAGTAGAGTATGTTGTTTATGAGAAGAAAGAGTTTCATGATATGATTGTAAAGCAAGAGTATGAACACATATATTCTGAGAAGCAAGTAGGACCTCCCCCTAGAGAGTCTCATTGCTACAATATGAATGGTTCTAGGTGAAGAAGGTTCAACCATCTTTCTTAGTGAGGCTTGAGCTACACTTGTGGTGATTTAAAGTGGTCCAGCATTCCACCTTTGTCTTACCTTCATTTAAATGAAGGTATTTATGGCTTGAATAAGCCATTGTTTTTGTGGATTTACTAGGATCAAATTCATGAAGAATTTTCTATCCCACTTCAAATTGAGAATAAAAAATAAAAATGATTGATATACTTGAAGTTCCCACATTCAATGAGCAATTAAATGATCATCCACATCTTCATGTTCAAGCATTTATCATTTCTTATGAGATATAGGGGTTAATCAATGAGTGGCAAAAACACTGACTCTTTTCCCACTTACTCATTGATCATGCTAAAATATAGCAGCAAGCTCTTCCACCCAATTCCATCTCTTCTTGGATAAACATGTTAAAATTCTTCAATATCATATTTCAATCTTATGCCTAAGTTGCAAACATTAGAAAGAAGATAGTAAGATGCAAGTAGAATACTAATGAATCATTGGATGTGGTTATGGAATGCTACAATTGCATGTTTAATCAATGTCCAAATCATAGGTTTAGCAAACATGACCAATTAATGCACCTCATAGAAGGAATATGGTCATAAATATATGAAATGATAGATATTTATGTCATGGAAAATCTCTCCCATAGATTAGTGGCTCAAATTGTAGCTATGTTAGATGTCATGGCTAAATTATAAGGTATATGGCATAAGCATGTAAATGTAGAGAAAGTAAAAGTGAATCCAAAATATCATAAGAATGTAAATAATATTAAATGTAATATTTAACCTTCTGATGTTATTAAAGCCCTTGTTCAAGAAAGCATAAAAACTAAGAAGACTTTAGCAAACCTTGTTGATGTTGTTAACAAGGTTTGGGATGTGTTAAATTAAAAGATAGTATCATGTATTAAGGATTTAGAAAACAAAGTTATTGAAGCAGCTACAAAGTTAGTCATACCAAAAGGTAAGAATGATCAAAGAAAAAAAAAGGGTAAGAGGCCTTACCATGATCAGGTTCTTTATTGTTATGATCCATTTTTTGTGCCATAAATTTAACAAGGGATGGAACCTAATCCCTAGATCTTGGCACCATAAAGTGTCCCCTCTACATAAAAAAAATCTTTCTCATGTCATCCTTTTTTGTACCATTAAACTCAACAAGTTATGAACAAAGTGCCTCATGCAATGTCCCATTAATATTGACCATATCCACCACAATTATATAAACAACCTTAGGTCCAATAATGTCCATCATGGCCCTCTATACCATTATAGAAGGGAATTTTAAATTAGTCATACTATGAAATATCTAGTTCCTTAATGTAGAGTAGTACTATCCCTATTTTTTATCATCATATACTATTGGGTAGTACCATAATAATCATGTTCCTTCCATGGAATAAAATTCATCACCTCATAGACAAAAGCATTTTTCTAAGAGAAAGAAGAACACAATGGTCAGTGAGGATTCAGTCTCATCCCCTTCTTCACTGTTATCTTTAAAGACATGAAACCAAGAAGATTATATTTCTAAATATCAAGAAAATGAAGTTTTCACTCCTTTAGATAAAGATAATTTATAGCATCCACCAGTGGAAGGAAGAAAAATTTGTCTTCAAAATTCATCCAAAAAGTTCAACACTTGGAATAATATGAATTATCTCAATCATCTCCTCAACCATTTGGTGATGTTGATCAAAAAAGAGGTTGTCAAGTGTTAACCTTAAACTTAATCATGAGGGAAGAGACCTAAACATAATGACTTCAATGGTAGATCATGATTTACTCTTTTTTTTTTGTGTATATTTTTTGAAACTAACAATATATCGTTCTCTAATTTTCTTATTCTTTTAGGTTGGAATGATTTTTTGTGCATGTTTATGAGCATATATATCTATCAATTTTGGTTTATTATTTATTTAGTATGATTTTTGTGAATGTATATTTTTTATATTAATGTTTACTTGATTTTTATTTTCATATTCTTTTAAATGTGTTTTGTGTAAATCTAAAAATCTAATTAATATGCTTTATGAATGCTCATCCAATAAGCCAATGCTTGATGGGTGAGTTATAGATGTGATCATGCTGTGAGAGTGCTAAATAGGTCTAAAGTGAAGCCTTGATTGATGGAACACCAACTCAACAAACTTCATTAACCTACTCTTTCCTCATTCATCATGAGTAAACCATGCTCAAATTTAGTAGGGAGCCAAGACTCACACTATGAGTTGTTGAAGCTACTACTGCTAGAAACATGGTAGGTGATGGATCCTTACCTTAGGGTGTGAGCTATGAAATCCAAAAATATTGTCTAGTCACTACAAAGAAAAGCATGTATCATCAATGGTCTTGTAACCATTGTAATGGATCTAATCAGTATGATTTTATCAAGGTGCACATGCTTGCAATACCTAATGACCTTGGTTAGAAGAGATTCATGATCTTATGAACCTATGCATGTCATGTGATGAGAGCTGAATTCTCATGATTGTATAATTTGAAAACTCCAAGTGGTAATCTAGCACTTTAATGGTTCTCATAGTTCTCACATACCATTCAATAAATGATGAAAACCCAGCTTCAATAACTTAAAATTAAAACTAAATCCTTCAAACTTGCACTCGCACTTGGAAATAAAAAAACATCTTTTTATTCTTACTAGAAAAATTAAAGAGAAATATAAATGTTAGAAGAAAATTCCTATGATAGACAAGTGCTCAAGAATCCAATACAACACACTCACACTTACATACAAAATGGCTATGGAGCCTTACAAAAATGGATGTTTAATTAGAGCTCAATATCACTCTCTTCTCACTTCTCTTCCTCTTCATACCACAAACTCTCTCAACTCTCTAGACTCTCTTCCTTTTCAAATGAAAGACCTTGATGCCTATTTATAACTTTTTGGGATTTTTTGATACCTAAATACAAAATTTTGTCCATTATTTCTTAATAAGAAGATGTCTTGGATGCAGACATGGTAGACGTCTTTGGTTCAAAGGAGAGATCCTTATAGGTTATAGATGTCTTTCTTGAATTGTAGGCCAACATAGGATATTTCTGGCTTCCTCAAGAGATGCCTATCTAAGGATGAGATGCCTTGTATAGTGGGGAGATGTCTTCCTGGGTAGTTATTCCAAAATTAAGACATCTTCTTGAGAGTCTAGATAAGCCAACTATAACTGCAATCATCTTCTTTTGTCTTATGAAATTTTCAAAATAGGAAAAATAATGCAAAAACATGATATACACATAAAACTATGAGGAACACACAATCACAATCTATTAAGGATGATGCAAGGACTAAGTGATGTCCTTAACATTTCTTCCATCCTTAAAATTAAAAATTATTTTCAAGTTGGATGCACACTTGAGATAGCATTAAGCCCCAAAAATATAAGTCTTTCTTATGAATCCAAATTGCATTTTTAGGTCCCTCATCACTCCAATGCATTTTTTACCTCCTTGTGCTTCTAGCTTCTCTTGCTTACAACACAACTATTTTCCTTAAAGGCTTAGATGTCTTTTGATTTTTACGTGCATCTTTAAGAATCTTAAGGTTGTTCCCCAAGTCAAATGTAAGCACTTTGCCATGGAAATGACTCAAATATAAAACATTAAACACAATAAAATATAAAATGATTGGGAAGATCAAGCTCATAATTAGTATCATTCACTTTGATCCTAATTTGAAATGGATTGATCTTCTTAGGCTTGAGCTTAGAGACATTTATATTCTCTAGTCTCTCCTACCCAAATGGAGCCATACATAATCATCACCATTTAATATCACTTTCTTATTTTCCAATTTCTTAATAATAGTAACTTCTTTTGCCTTTTCTTCAAGTTTTGTCATTACTTTCTTATGCAAGTCTTGCATGCCTTTTACAAAATCTAAACTAATATGGGTATAATAATTAAATTTCTTTAAATTATCTATCATCCTTGGAGCATAACCATAGTTTGCATCAAATGGAGTTTTCCAAAACCTAGAATAACAAGAATTATTATAGCTAAATTCAGTAGATCATAAAATATTTTTCCATCAATTAGGTTGATTCTCATAAAGACACCTAAATATTTTGAGTAATGATTTATTTACAACTCTAGTTTGACCATCATTTTATCAATGATAGGCACTAGAAAAGGATAATTTTGTACACAACAATTTCCATAATGGCCTCCAAAAATGTCTTGTAAATTTAACATCTTTATCACTTACAATATTCAATGGGAGATCATGTAACCTTACAAAATTTTGGAAATACAAGTGAGAAATATGAGATGCATCATTACTTCTCTTACAAGAAATGAAATGGATAGTTTTAGTAAATCTATAAATAACAATAAAAATAGAATCATGACTAGGTTGTATCTTAGAAATTCCATAAATAAAATCCATAGAGTTACTTTTCCATGGAGCATTAGGAATTGACAAAGATAAATAATGTGCAGTAATATCCTTAACTTCCTTGAATTTTTTGCAAACAATACACTCTCTAACAAATTTATTTATATCATTTTTCATACCTAGCTAATAGGAGCTCTTCCCCACAAGCTCATAGGTCTTTGTCCTACCCATGTATCCAACCATATTATAATTATGCTTTTCATCCAAAATTATTAACTTAAAATCATACTTTGGCATACATACCTTATCATTTTTCAAGAGGATGTCCTACTATAGGTGATAGTTTCTCCACCTATCCACTCTACCAAGAAATGGAGCATTACAATCTTTCCAAAACTCTCCAAAATTATCATTATGAAAATATGAAGAAGTCAAGTTCTCAAGTCCTTCTTCGACTTGGGCACTTGAATGATTCACAATATGAATTCTTGAAAGGACATCTACCACTACATTACTTTTTCTACTTCTATGTTTTAGTACAAAGTGAAATTATTAGAGTTGATTCATCAATTTCATATGCCTAGCACTCAACTTCTTTTGTGAAATCAAGAATTACAATGCCTTGTGATCAGTTACTAAAAAAAATTTACTTCCAAACAAATAATGCCTTTAATGGTTTATGGGCTAAAGTATAGCATAAAAATATTTTTCATAGATACAATACTTTTGCCTTAATTCATTCAATTTTTCAAAGAAAATTGCAATGGGCTTACCTTCTTGGGATAGCTCCCCTCCAACTACAAGTCCACTTGCATCCACCTCCACTTCGAAAATGTTGGAGAGATTTGGAATAGCCAACATTGGAGCACTGAAAATTTTTTCTTTCAAAACTTGTAATGATTTTTTCTTCTCTTCATCCCATACAAAATCTAACATTTTCTTTAAACAAGAAAGTATATTCCATGTAATAGAATTAAAATTTCAAATAAACCTTCTATAAAAACTAGCCAAACCAAGAAAAGATCTTACCTTCTTCACATCTTGCCTTGATATTGCTTCTCCTCATTTTGACTTGGTTTTTAGAAACAACATGATCTAAGTAAACAATTTTCTTCTTCATAAAATAACATGTCTTGGCATTCATTACCAATTTGGCCTCATGTAACTTTGAACACAATAATCTAATGTGTTGCACATGTTCCTCCTTATTAGAACTATAGATAAGAATATCATCAAAGAAATTAATCAACATTTTTCATTAAGATTCATTAAAAATTTATGCATAAATGTCATGAATGTTGTTGGAGCATTGGTTAGTTCAAAAGGCATGGCTAATCATTCATAAAAATCATCTCGTATTTTAAAGGCTATTTTTCATTCATCTCTTAGTCTAATATGAATTTGATTATAGCCATTCTTTAAATTAATCTTGGAGAAAATTTTAGAATTAGCAAGTACATCAAAAATGTCATCCATTCTAGGGATAGGAAACCTATACCTGATAGCGATTCTATTGATAGCCCTAGAATCTATACATATTCTCATCTCATCTATATCTTTCTTTGAAACAAGTATAGGTAGAATGACATAAGGAGCAATGAGTTCCTTCATGAAGCCATTATAGAGTAATTCACTTACTTGCTTATTTAACTCCTCTCTCTAATTTGGAGTTAGGTGGTAAGCTCTCTCATTTGGGATGGTAGCTCCAAGCATAAAATTAATTTGATGTTGAATGCATCTTATTAGAAGAAGCCCTTCAAATTTTCTTTGAAAACATTAGGAAATATCAATTTCAAGGGTTACAGTATTGGAGGAAGTTCATTTAAAGGCTCCTCTTAACTTGTTATAAGTATTTACATGATAACAAAACCATGTCTAGCTTCTTCATGTGCCTATAGATATTCTTGCTTACTTAGCACGATCAATGTGACATTTATAGGGACATTTTCCTTATACTATTGCCAAGTCACATGGATTAAATCATGTATCCCATATTCCCTTGGTAGTGACAAAACATTTATTGCTCCATTAAAATAAGCCTTCTTGTCAAAATTTGAAGGTCTTCCCAAAATGACATTAGCATAATTAATTGGAAGAATATCACAATTACTTTGTCTTTAAAGGAACCAATCTTAAAAGATAAAATACACCCCTTTTTCACTTCTTGGAAATGATCTTTTGAAACCCAATGACCTCTATAGGGCCTCAAGTATGGAAATGTCTTCAAATCAAGCTTAGCAATAATCTTAGAAGAAATCACATTTTCATGGGCACCACCATCAATCAAATTTCATAATCATTTATCACTATCAAGATACTTGGCCCCGATCCTAAAGAGCATCTTCCTCATAGGATCTTCATTTATGTTCACATTTTCCATAATAGTATAAGAATTAATTTTAGTCACATCTTCTATCATAGAAGCATGAGGATTACCTTTATTGGAGGACTCTCCCTTCTTCAAGATATGTTGTTCTATACTCTTGAGAACCTTTGGCTTTTTGCATTTCTATTACTTGTGTCCCATCTCACCACAATTGAAGCATTGAAGTTTGGAAGAAAAGTTATTTTTTTTATCCTTTCTTTTCTTAAAGTAGTCCTTCCTAAAATCTTGTCCCTCCTTAAACTTCTCTTGATACTCATTTGTGTCTTCTTTGACATTTCCCTTCTCCTTGGCTTTCGTCTCACCCTTAGAAGCTTTAGACTCCTTGCCCTTAGCAGAGTTAGGACCTGTATTAAATCCTTGAAGTTTCTTCTTAGATTTAACAGCTAATTAAAAAGTCTCATCCAATTTTTGATGCCCCTAGAATATTAGCTCTTATTATTATTCCTCTTTAATCCTTCTTGGAAATTAGATGCTTTCTCATACTCATCCTCATAAAATTTTGCTTACTAGAAGGCTTTGCAAAAGTCCATATAGAAGTATATAACACTCTTATAACATTTCCTTGGATATTTTAATTTTTGGATTGCCTCTTGTCTATTATGGATCTTCTCACATTTTTGTTTGAGCATTAACTACATTAATGATCAATCTTTAATAGGAGTTCCATTATTTACAAGGTAAGCATGAATCTCTTTCTCCCACCAAATATGTGTCGTACCCTCAAGTTTGGTCTCAACATTTGACACTTTTTGATGGTCTTATACATCTTCAAGTTTAAAGTACTTGTTCAAGATCATTAGCTAAGAAAGAAAAGATTCAGTGTCCTCCATCTCATTGAAAGTCCTTACTTCCACATAAGGCATTCTAGAGGCATGCCTAAAACACTTTGTAATCCCTTAAAATTTCTTTGAGGCCCATAAGTAGATCCAATATTCCTCCCTATTGGAAATATAAATCTATGGAATCTTGATCTAACAATTAGAGAATGAGGGTTTTCATCATATTCCTTGTCTTCCCCAATGTCTTCATTCCCAAAAGGAATGTCATCATCAGGGTTTGGCATGAATGGTTACCTTGTTAAAGAAGCCCTTCATGAAGAAAATTTTGAATTTACATCTTACTTAAATGTCATTGGTGTTGGAGGCTGATCTTTCTTTTATTCAAGCTTATTCTATTTATAAGAATCTTGAGTACATCCCTAAAGTCTCCATGTCCCTGGCTAATCCCTAGACTAATTTCTTCTTTGGTGCCATGATTAAATGAACATAATAGACAAATTACAAAAATACCCATAAAGAAATTGCAAAAGGATTAATATTACCCACAACCAAAATTGGAGTAGTCAATTATATTCAATAAGAGATATGAAAACCCAAAATAGGATTCACACAATTCCCATAAATCCTAGTGAAACAAGGTTAATGGGTATCCTAAATAATAAGAGTTTCTAATACTTATTTCAATTACTCATCCAAAATGACCAAAAGAAGGCTAATAAAACCCAAGTTAAGTATGAAACAAACATAAAAAAATTGCAAACCAAAATTAAGTTGGAGATGAGTGAATTCTTATGAGTTAATGTAGAGGATTCTTCCCCTTGAGTCAGTTATCTTCACTCCTTTGCTTTGATACCAATATGATGAAGACCTAGCTTCAATAACCCAAAATTGAAACTAAACCCTTCAAACCTACACATATAATTGGAAACAAGAAATAAATAGCTCTTGATCCTTTCTAGAAAAAATGAAAGAGAAATGCTAGAAGCAAATGCCTAGGATAGACAAGTGCTTAAGAATCCAATACAAAAAACTCACACTCACACACAAAATGGCTATGAAGCCTTACAACAATGGATTATTTATTGGAGCTCAATATCACTCTTTCCTCACTTCTCTTTCTCTTCACATCTCAAACTCTATAAACTTCTTAAACTCCTTATCCTTTTCAAATGAAATGTCTTGATGCCTATTTATAACCTTTTGGGATTGTTTGACAATCGATATAAAATTATGTTTATTATTTCTCAACAAGGAGACATCTTGGATGTAGAAATTATAGACATATTTGGTTAAGAGAAGGAATATTCCATAGGTTGTATACATCTTCCCTGACTTGCATGTTAATAGAGGAGATGTCTAGGTTTCTCAGAAGACATATATCTACATGATGAGACATCTTGTCTTGTGGAAAGATATCTTCTTGGGTATTCATTTCAAAATTAAGACATCTTATTTAGAGTTTACATAAGCTAATCACAACTCCAATCATCTTCTCTTGTTCTAGAAACTTGTGGAAATAGTAAAAACAATGCAAAAACATAACTTATATATAAAACTTCAAGAAACATGCAATCACAATCTGTTGAGCATGATACATGGGCTAGGTGATATCCTCATTTAGTAAATCTTCTTTTCATGAAAAAGAATAAAATGAAAAAGAAACATGAAAAAAATAGAAAATAGAAAAAATGAAGATGAAGAGGTAATGGGAAGCGCAATATGATTCCAAGCTCTTTGGTAAGTTGGTATTTCTACCATCCTAAACTAATCTTATAATTTCTTAAGCAAGATCAAGATGAAAGGTTGACCCAATGTCCATGCTTATCTCAAGTTTAACCTATTCCTAGATCACTTGACTTCCAAATGTAATAGTCCAAGAAAACATCATGTCTCAACCTTACCCATGGTTATGAAGGCTTAGAAATCTCTCTCTTATTGAACTTTCATAGCTTCAAATGTTTCATTCACTTAATTCCTAAATTTATTTGTTCTTAGGGGGCAAGATCATAACCCTTAACACAAACCATAACCATATCCCAACCATGAGAATTGAATTATTTTGCCATTGCATTATAATAAATATTGGGATTAGAAATAGTTAGCATAGCTAGAGGGATCGATGAAAGGTTTCTGGTAAAACAAAATTTAGGGAACCTACTATGCATAGGTGTAAAGATGAAGGAAAAATAAATCAGAATCTTAACTTCTAGATGATCTATGACACATTGCCTTGATTCAATTTCATGAATGGTTAGAAAAAAGAATAAACAAGGCTAGATGATACTAGTAGTCATAGGTATGACGTTGCACTTACAAGGGGGACTTAGAGGCTAGATGACACTGGTACTAGATGAGTAGTGGTAAAGAGACATGGTAATAGATCTCTCATCGGGTGCAGGACATGCTCACGTGCTTTCATAAGCTAATTGAATGGTTGCTTGGTGATTCGATGTTGTTGTACTCTCACCTTCTTTCTCCTATCTATCATTCATTCTCCATCCATTTCTTTCCATTTTATGCATTGTTATGGATGATAGGAAGTTGATCAGGCAAAGTAGAGGATGAGATTTGGCCATCCAAGGGGATAAACTCACATTTGATATTGATGTCTTACTAATTATTAGTTCTTGTAAATCCTCGGTAGCTTGGTATTATAAGCGAGGATGCTCAAGCTTATCTCCCAAAGATGGTGGTGGGTGTATTGTATAAAGCACTTGATTTTTCCTCCACCACTTGTGTGGTTTCAACTCTATGAGCTTCAAGATTTAATCATAGCATTATCTTCCCATATTACCTCACTTCTACCTAATCATTTGACATTGGAGTACCCTATTTATCTTTTGATGAGCCATGATATCGGGGCCGCGATATCAAAGCCTTCCAAGCGATATCGGACATCTAATATCAGGGCCTATCTTGTCACCTATAAATAAGAGGCGGGTGCACTTGGTTTGGCAATAGTTAGTTAATTAGCCTTAGTCACTTACTCGAACTCTTGCCTTTTTTCCTTCTCAGAGTTAGAATTATTTCTAAGTGCCTGTAGTAGGAGTCATAAAGTGAATGGATCTATATTCAAGCATTGTGTACCTGAGCACACCTTGTGGCCAGAAATAGAGGTGAACTTTGTGATAAACCTTGCAGCATTCAGAATCACTTATTTAATGTTATTTATAGTTATTTAATGCTTTCCTAGTTAATTAATGCTCTCTCTCTCTCTCTCTCTCTCTCTCTCTATCTCTCTCTCTCTTCTCGTTAACTCCCCCAAGTAAGCACACTCAGTACAACCACTTGAGCATGCATGGAACACTTGGTAACCTAGTAACGATTAGTGTTTGGTAATCCTAGTAGTGTTGCACTGGTTCAAGATGTGTACAGCAAGTGGGAACGGATGTTGGTGCTAGGACTAGTTAGAGCATAGTATATTAGTTAAACTAAATTAGTTACTTAATTAGTTTAATTCTCCCTTCATAGCACCAGGACATAAACATAAAAAATATATTAAAATCATATACGTCAAGTTTACTTAACCATATAATCGTGCCATACAAGTAAGCTTGGGAAGACAATGATTGACTAACCCATCTTTGTTCTGTAAAGGCGCATAAGCACTTAGTCCTTGGAATTTGACTGGATCGTGCGTGGAAGCTCATATTCATATGGTTGAGTGTAGGGATACCTCGTTGCTCATCATTGGCACCGTTGCTAGGGACTTTTTTGTTTGTGCGCTAGCCAGAACTTAGGAAATCTTCCCATCGTTGGAACGAACCCTTAGGGTTGGTTATCTTACAATTATTGAAACAAAAAGTATTGCACACTGAATAGAAAATTATGTCTCCTTCTTCTTACGAGAGTGTTTCACCCCTAGGTTCGATACAGGAAATAATTAGAGGCATAGTACACATGATAAGCTATCAGTCCCTTAACAGTTTTGTGTGGTATATGTTCATCTTGATGAGTATATACCAAACTTTACCTTTATCCTTCACCAGGATGAACAACTACGTTGGTGTGATTTAGAAGGTAACATAGTGTTACTTATGGATCACTCAGTCCCAGGTATGCTTCTTCGTGCTCTCACATGAATTGGTATGTAGCACTTACAAGTAGAGTATGTTGTGCATGATCATGACTTGAGAGAGTATCGACCCACGGAGGCACAACGTCGAAGGGATCTAAAATAGGAGAGACATTATGAATCCATGAAGGGGAAGTTGTCTTAAAATGTCCTGTATGTCATAGGTGAAAATGAGGGTGGTGAACCTACCTCAGAAAGTCTCCCACATAATGATGTTCCTCCCGTTGACTTTGGTCAAAGGGTGGTGTATCAAAATCTTCACTTAACTATCCATAACTTGGATTCTAGTACTGATAGACACAAAGGGTCTAAAAAAGGAACATGAACACATGAAAAATATGGACATTTTGATCGTAACCGGGATCGAGGATGTGACCATCGAAGAGAAGGAAGCAGGAACCATCATGGTGATGGTCCTCCTTCTTCTTCACCTTCATCATCTCCTTCACCCTCTCCTTTAGGATCTGGATGCAGTTGTAAGGAAAAAGACCTTGAGGATAAGGGTAAGTGAAACAAGAATCATAGATAAAGTAGCTGAGAAAGGGGATGAGGGCATTCTAGAGAAACTCATCATGAAAGGAGGGAGAGTAGGGAACAACATAGGCATCATAGATGCCATAGATAGTATGATCACAATGAACCCCTACTCACTACCCGAAGTATGCTAGATATAACTGAGGCTGTTAGAATCCCAACAAGGCACCAAAAAGATAGTAGGATCAAAAGATTAGACATGAACAATATCCCACAATTTGAAGGGGGATACAATGTTGATCCTCAAAATCATTTGCAAGCATTTCACGATGCATGTGCCTTGCAAAACATAGAAAACGAGTGGCAAAAACTCAAGTTGTGTCCATAGACACTGATCAAGGAAGCGAAAAGTTGGTACTAGTCCTTAGAACCAGAGTCCATTTGCTGATGGAGTACCATGTTAGAACTATTCAATGATAAGTATCAAACATACTCCCGAGTGTCCAACCTATGAAGACAAATCCAACGATGGAAACAAGGAGTACATGAACCCTTAGATGCTACCATGGGTCAATATTATGCACTATTACATCGTTGCCTAGACCATGGTTACTCGCAAAGGGAACAACTATGTCATCTCGTAGATGGGCTTAGGCATGAAATTTGAAGAACCCTTGGGACATATGCCCAAGGAAGGCTATCTAAGCTTAGGGTCCATCAAGTACAAAGATTGTTGGAGTAGGTTACTAAAGAGGAAGGTGAGTTAAGGAAAAGAGAGAGTATAGAAGAATATAATAGAGATCCTTCACTCTAAAAGAAGGGAGTTAGATTTTGTGAGGATGAAGAAGATTCACCACTTGAAGAGATGGTGAATACAAAAACCTTGCCCATTCAAAAACTTGCATCGGAAGTATTAGCAAAGGTGGACCAAATGTGGGACTCCCTAGATAATAGATTTCAAATAGTTCTCAAAATAGTTAAGGAGTCTAGAGAGGAAGGTCATGATTGAGAAAGGAGAAAAAGGAAAGAAGCTAAATATGCATGTAACAAAGGTAAGGGCAAAGTTGCCATCATCAAAGAGGTTGTGGATTTAGATACAGACAATGATGGTGGATGTGAGATATGCCAATATGACCATCCTAAGGTATGCTGTCTTGTAATCTCACATTTGTAGGAGTTTGGGGTGTATGCACTCAACCCACGATTAAACAAAAGGTAAACACCCCGAAGGTTACCTTATCCCCAAGGTAACCCAAAATAGTTCCACCAACCCTTGACGTATTATCCAAGTAGAAATCCACCACAACCAAATGAGTAATACCAACAGTGGCAACACCCACAATCATGGGGAATGCCACCACCATGTCAACAGTACCCTTACCATCAGCCTGACCTATATGGATACTACGTGCAGCAGCTGATCTCTCCACGTGACTCTACTGGTCATGTCACTCCTTAGCCTCACTACCAAGCCCAAGAGTACTATAGAACTCCTTCTCCTAGGGGTAATGTTCCACAAATGAACTATCCTTCTCATCTAGTCACATCTCTTCTATCCTTAACTCCATTACAACCTAGTCCAGCTATGTAGGGTGAGCTTCTTGCCCCGCCATAGTAACGTAATGCTACAAGGGCTATTAATCCTCATCCTACTATTGGTTTAGACAACCATGTAAATAAGAGATCTTTCTTTAGAACCAATAGTCCAAGTAAGTCCTTAGAACCACAAGTAGCTGATCCTCCAAATGCCTCACCACCACTTGAAACTTTGAAACTCCCTTCAAACCAAAAACTGCGTCCAACACATACGGTCATGTTGACTCATGTTGTCACTGATTAGATTAAGGCTAGTCATATTCCTAGGAAATTTTTTGATCCTAGAAGTCCTCTTATATATCTACAAATCACTGGGAATGAACATTGAAAGGCTCTTTTGGATTCAGGTTTTGGTGTCAACTTGATCTCTCAAGAAATGTACAAAGCTTGGAACTTGCCTCCACTAAAAAAGAGTAACATTCATTTAGAGCTAGCCAACCAGTCCATCACTGTCCCATTAGGATTAGTGGAGGACATTGTTACCACTGTTTGTGGATGGTCGTATCTAGTCGACTTCCTAATGATTCAAGTTAACAACTGTAAGGGGGACTTCCCTATCATAATGGGAAGAGCATGGCTAAGCACAATTGATGCACACCTAGGAATATGTGATATTTTCCTAGAAATATCAAAGAAAAATATTTTTGAAAAGATCAAGAAGAAGAAGGTTCCATGCATTGCATACATTGACACATGGTGTAATTGCGTGCAGAAGTCCTGGTTCATACAATGTGTAGCATTGCCTACATGCAACCAGTGTGCATAAGTAACTAACATACAAAGGTGCCTATATGTGGTAGCCACAAGATAGGAAGGCACTCATTGGCTGATAGCTGACCAAGAGAGCAACTCAACTATATGCATGGAACCAACTGAGGGTTTGAATTACGCTTACATCGATAGCATAAACACATTAGAGAAAGTCCATCGCCAACTTCCAAGTCTCGACATTAAAAATATCAAGTGGGAGGAGTTGGAAATCCCTGATAAATTTAAGTAAGAGCCCCTGGAGTTAAAATCATTACCCACCAATATGGAGTACACATTTCTCAAAAATGGAAAATTGGTAATTATTAATGCCAAGCTTGCTCCTCAACAAAAAGAGAGTCTATTGAAAATGGTGAACAAATGGTCGAAAGTCTTTTCTTGGTCATATCCCAAATTAACTGGAATAGACCCTAGGATATGCTAACATAGAATTTACATTGACCCTTCCATGAAGCCTCGATGACAACTGCAGAGGTGATTGAACCCAAAACTTAACCAAGTGGTTAAGGAAGAAATTGAATAGCTTCTAAAAACTGGGTTCATCTACCCCATTGCTGATAGCGAATGGGTTAGTCCATTAGTTATTGTGCCCAAAAAGGAAGGTAAATGGAGGGTTTGTATAGACTTTAGGCTACTAAACATGGCAACATTCAAAGACCACTTTTCATTGCCATTCATTGACTAAGTGTTAGACACCATTGTAGGGCATCACTACTATAGTTTTCTGGATGGGTACAGTGGATACAAACAAATCCAAATAGCACCAAAAGACCAAGCCAAGATCACATTCACAAGTCCTTGGGGGACATTTGCATACAAATAGATGTCTTTTGGCTTATGCAATGCTCCTGCAACGTTTCAATATTTGTTTCTAAGTATCTTTCAACAGCAAATAGGGAATGGTATAGAAGTTTTCATGGATGATTTCTCCACCTACGGAGTGAACTTCAATCAAGCATTGGACCGATTAGAGAAAGTACTAAAATGATGTGTTGAAACCAATTTAAGGCTCAACTAGAAAAAAAACTATTTAATGGTCCAAGAAGCTGTAGTATTAGGGCATAAGATTTCACAAATAGGGATAGAGCTAGACCTCGAAAAGATTAAAGTCATCCAAGGAATCATGCGCCAACTTGAAACTGTAAAAGACATTTGATCATTCCTTGGACACACTAGCTATTATAGAAGATTCATAGAGAAATTTTCAAGGGTTTCAAAACCATTGGTTGAACTAATAAAAAAGGACATACCTTTTGAATGGACCAGAGAATGTGAGTTAGCTTTTTAAACTTTAAAATAGAAGCTTATAGAAACACCTATTCTACAAGCTCTTGACTGGTCCAAACTATTCTATATAATGACTGATGCATCCAACTTTGCTTTGGGAGCTGTACTTACATAGTTAGATGACCAGAAATGACCCTATTACATTCACTATGCAAGTCAAAGTATTACTAGTGCACAACTCAACTACACCACAATAGAAAAGGAATTCATGGCTATGGTGTTTGCACTAGATAAGTTCAGACACTATGTATTGGGCTATAAGGTATTTGTACACATAGACCATAGTGTAATTCAGTTCCTACTGAATAAACCAATAGTAAGCCCTCGCATCATACGATGGCTCTTAATCTTACAAGAGTTTGATCTTATGATTATAGATTGTAAAGGCACTAAGATTGTTGTTGCTAATCATTTATCTCGTTTAAGATGGGACAACAAAGAGGATGAATATCCACTTTTTGATGACTTTCTTGATGAATTCCTCTTTGTAGGTGTAGCAAATAATCAATTAACCATGAAAATAAATTGGTATTGTAGCATTCTTACCTATCTCCTTACACAAGAAACACCACAAGAGTTAGACGCTAAAAAGAAATAGTAGTTTCTTCACCAAGCCAAATATTTCATGGAAATCAATGGATACCTTTATAAGGCATGTCTAGATGGCTTGGTCCAATGGTGTGTTCCTGATGTAGATCAATTATGAGTTCTTCAAGACATTCATGAGGGTTCTTGTGGGGGTCATTATGCTAGGAGATGAACAACCATTAAAATTTTGTTTGCAGGATATTATTGGCCTATATTGTTCTAGGATGCTCATCATTTCGTCTAGTCTTGTGAGTGCTACTAACATGATGGGGGAATGACTACCAGGATGAAGGGTCCACAATAATGGATTCAACCTTTAGAACCCTTCGATATATGGGAAATTGATTTTATGGGGCCTATTAAACCAATGTCCAATGGGAAAGCCTACATTGTCATTACTGTTGACTACTTTACAAAATGGGTAGAAGTAACTGTTGTTATGGATTGTACATTGTCTACCGTTGCATGATTTTTTCAACAAAAAATCATTAACAAGGTTGGTGTGCCTTGTGCACTTATTTTGGATAATGGTACACATTTTATGGGCATGAATTTTTGAAAGCTGATGCAATGCTTAGGAGTTAAACACAAACTGACTACACCATACCACCCTTAAGTGAATGGTCAAGCTGAAATAACCAATAGGGAGATTATGATAAGAACCATTATAAAATATAGGCAAGACTAGAGCACCAAACTAAACGATGCTCTTTGGGCATACCTCTCCATATGGAAACTCCCTATAGGCTACTCTCCCTATGAGTTAGTGTATGGAAAACTCCCAATGCTTCATATTCAAGTAGAACTTTGTACACTATCTACGGCGTGTGATCTCAACCTTGATCTTAATCTAGCACAAAAAGAATGGTTAATGAACCTTAACCTACTAGATGAGAACCGATTAGTTGCCCTTTCATCTAATGAATTACACAAGGCTTTTAATAAATGATGTCATGAGCTAAAAATTAGAAAAGTTAAGTACCAACCGAGAGATAAGGTTCTTTATTGGAACCCCACACACATGCGACAACATACTAAATTTCAAACGCTATGGGAAGGACCTTATATTATTCATGTAAATTTTCCTTTAGGAACCATGATGATTTACAAGCCTGATAGCCCAAATAAGAAATTGTTGGTCAATATCCAACAAACCAAACCTTTCCATGAGCCTAGAATAGCCAATACCAATACTACCTCTATTGGTGGATAACCTTACTCACCATTTCGAATCCCCTCCCTCCAACTTAGTTTTGGGGGAGAGGGCCACAAATGCTAATCATTCTTTGCCCTCATTTCCTTTTGTATTTTTATTTTACACATTTTTGCTCTACACATTTTTGTTTTACACATTTTTTCATATTTACTTATTTTTTTTTTACACCATTGTTACCATTTTTACTATTTCTTTGTTTATTTGATTTACTTTCATTCATCATATAATAAGTGCTCATGATGGTGGATTATACTATAATGGTGTTGATTGTTAATGTTGGGTTTTTAGCTTTGATTTTCAATGTTGACACTAAGATATGGTTTCTTTTGATAAAACAGGAAATGAGTCCACATCGTCCATTCATCCATTCAACTCTATGGTCTCCCTTCATTTTGGAAGTGTACTATCCCTTTTTCTAAGTAAACTTATTAATTAACTAGTGGCTTGGTATTATTCAAATCAAGGGAGGACTCCATGATTGAAAAGGGTGTGACTTCAAGGGGATTCGACACACTTATGCTGGCTCTTCTCTTGGGTACTTGAATGTTTTTCCTAAGTCTTCTGCCATTCTACTATTGACCAAATATCAGGAAGTTGAATAAATATAAATAAGTTTTTGCATGGTGTAGTTCTCATGCAAAAACAAAAAAAAATTGGTGAGAATTCAAAGGACACCCCTTAGAAATAATAATGAAATATGGGCTACAAGCACTAGTTATGACATTGGAAAGACATGTTGCCCATGGCTGAAGGTTTCCTCTAACCAAGGCCCTTCCTTGCTTCCTAATAATCTATCTTTCTCTCCTTGGGATGGTGATGACTCTATGAAAACATTCTTATTGCTTCAAGAGGATGGGTTGGTCAAATGCGTTGATGCGAGGTCACTGCATATGGTTGGTTTGAATCCAGATTTGGAATGAATTCTATTCAGCCACCTTAACCATATAATACACACAGGACTTTACACAACCGTGCTCCTGGGATTCCATTCCATTTCCTCCTCTCCTTCCATATTTCTTCCCATATTCCACCTCATTGCCGGTTTTATGATTAGTCTATGTCTTGGTTGATACATTGTTAGTCTTCGATAAACTTTTGTAGGTAAGTTCTTAATCATTGTTTCCATATGTCATTCTGAGAACCTATAGTTTGTGATGAGTGGCAAGGTACCCCTACACTCAACCATACGAATACAAGTGTAGCACGTAAAATTCGATTGAACTTCGTAGACTAAGTGCCTACATGCCTTATGGAACACTTAAGGTTAATCATTCGTTGTCTTCCCAGACTTACTTGTAGTTGTCATGATTGTATGGTTAAGTAAGTTTGAGGTATGTGATTTTTATGCCTTTTCTGTTTTATCTCCTATGCTAATAAGGTGAAGGGTGAAGAGACTAATTCACTAACTTTAACTAACTAACTAAGTCTAAATTAACCTAGCATCAGCATCCATTCGCACTTACCGTTCACACCCTGAACCAATGCAACCTTGGTTACCAAACGCTAATCGTTGCTGGGATCACCAAGCATAACACACGTGCTCGAAGCGGTCGTACTAAGGCACTTAACTAGGAGAGAAGGGTTGAGAGAGATTTAATGACTAATAAAGCATTTAAATGATAAATAGTAAATAATAATAAATAAAGTCCTAATTAGCCTATTCCATGCACTGCAAGGTTTATCCAAGAAGTTTGTCTTTATTGCCGTACACAAACTTGTGTTCTGGTACAATATTTGCTCGAATAAAGATCCGTTTACTTTGGAGTTCCTACTACGGGCACATGGAAATTATTCTATCTCTGGAGGGGTAAAACTGCCAGAGTTTTGCTATGGTCTAGGCCTAGATATTTGAAAAAAGGGAGAGCTACCTCTTATTTATAGACTTGGCGACGCACCGCAATATCACGTACGTGATATCGCGGGGGACGACGCGATATCTCTGCGGCCATATCGCGTACGCGATATCGCAGCCCATGCGATATCACGTGCCATCATACCCCCATGACTAAATGAAAAATCATCCTCGAGTTCCTTACAAAATATTGGAAAGGTATGGGATTATTGACTGAATGGAAGTAATGGTGAATGGGATCACATGTGAATGGATCATCATTACAAGACATGACAAAACTGGTGTTCATGACAACAGAAGTGAACACCTTATACATTTGACATAAGGCCTCATTTGGCAACTGAGAGAGAAGAGAGAAGAGAAAAGAAGTCTACTACTACCAACGCCAAGATTGTGCCTTTCGTTGTCCATCTGTAAGAGAGCCATTGATCTCGTTCCTTGCATAGTTGCTTCAACACCAATCCATTCCAAGTGTTCCCTCTAGATCCAATTCATTGTTGCATGATTGCCATCTATACACACAACATAGTCTTATATTAGCAAGGGTAAATGAATCATCATGTAATTGATACCTTTCTTTGGCAAAAATTCCATTGGCTGGGTTGTGGTGTGGATGATACGGATCTGGAGATATATTATTTGGTAACTATTGGAGGTGTAGGGGCTAGGAGAAAATCAAAAAAATTGGACTAGGACCCCCATGACTAAGACTGAACCTCCGATAGCGATAGAATGGAGGAAGAAAAAGAACAAGGAAGATGGAGAAAAAGAGACAACTAGAACATTGATGAAGTGGATGTCAAGATGGAAATGAATGAAAGAGAGTGGATTGTGAAAATGTTAAGGGAAAGAATTTAACAGATGCACCAAGTAGGAATGCTAGTGGGTCCTCCCAAAAGCAGGCTCATGCCCTTAATGCCCTAACAAACCCACATCCAAAGAGTCCATAGGCCTTGGGAATGTCCTTTAGAACAAGAGTTAAAGTCTTAACCATAAGAATTTACCAAAAAGAAAACAATGTGTCAACAAAAATATACACTAATGATACAACCGACAATGAGGTGGAAAATGGAGGAAGAATAATGAAAAGGAGAGAGTGGAATGGAGTCTCAAGAACAAGGTGGTGTACAGCCCCTTGTGTGTTCCATGATTAATGTGACTTGGTAAATCTATTTCCAACTCCGGCCTCAAACAAACCACATCCAGTTACATTGCATTAATGCATTCGGCCAATCCATCCTCTTGAAGTAACAAGAATGCATCTTCAAAGAACCACCACCATTCGGACGAAATGAAGGAGGAGAGAATGGGAAGCGAGGAGGGCCTTAGTTAGAGGGAACATTTTGATTTTTAGTTTCATAACTAGTGCTTGTAGCCCAAGGGATTATTTTTTCTAAGGGGTGTGCTTTGAATTCTCACTTTTTCTTTTTGTGTTTATTCGTGAGAACCACACCATGCAAAGACTTCTTATTTTTATTTCCTTAGCTTCTCAATAATTGGATAACTTCGAAACAATAAGAAAACTCAAGAAGAAAACATCCAAGCACCCAAGAGAATGGCTAACACAAATGCATCAAGTTCCCTTGAAGCCACATCCTTTTCAATTCTTGAGTCATTCCTTGGTTTGAGAACTACGAGTCACCAGTTCGTTGATGGTTCTTATTAGAAAGGGACTGTACATTTCCAAGCCAAGAAAGACCATAGACTTTTATGGATGAATGGATGAAGTGGACTCATTGCCTGTCATATCAAAAAAAACATACCTTAGTATCAACATCGTAACTTAAAGGTAAAAACCAAACATTAGCAATCAATAGGAAAATAGTTCATACCATCATGAAGAACACTTATTGGGTGACAAACTTACAAGATGGATAAAACACACACACACACATACACCCAAAGAAATGAAAAAGTATAATGATGTTGTAAAACAAAAACAAGAAAAGTTAAAGAAATTTGTAAAATAAAAATGTGCAAAACAAAAATGTGTAAAAGAAAAGCTTGTAAAACAAAAATGTGTAAGACAAAAACGTGTAAAACAAAAACTTGTAAAACAAAAATGTGTAAAATAAAAATGTGTAAAAAAAAATTGTAAAACAAAAATGTGTAAAACAAAAACTTGTAAAACAAAACGTAAAAAGACCTCAGGGCCCCTAATGATCAGCATAGATGGCCATCTCCCCCATGACTGAATAGAAAGGGAGAGATCCGAAATAATGAGCGCCTATTTGAATTTTTCAAAAGTGTCCAACTTCTCCCGATTGATGTTCTTAGATTAAGGGGTGGAAGTCAGCGACACTCATATTCCAATGTGTCTATGCCTTTGTTGTTAGTGTGGGTTGTTTTCCCAGTTTGTTCCATGCATGTTGGTAGGTTGCTCTTTCGATTAGCCATTAACCACGGGGTGTCCACTACTTGTGTGGTTGCTACATACAGGCACCTTTGTATTTGTGTTTCTAGGGCACACTGGTTACACAGAAGAGATGCTGAGCATTCTTCCATGTCATCACCCTCTGAGTCACTGTATGTGATGCACAGAACTTTCTTCTTCTTGATCTTTCCATAAATGTTTACCTTAGATATCTTTAAGGAAAGATCGTAGATCCCTAGGTACGCATCTATTGTACTTCGCCATGGCCTTCCCATTATAATTGGGAAGCCCCCGGTGTTACCGTTGACTTCTATCACCAGGAAATTGGTTGGGTATGACCAACCACACACAGTGGTAACTATGTCCTCCATCAATCCCAAGGGAATGGTGATGGACTGGTCAGCCAGCTCAAGTTGAATATTGCTCTTCTTGAGTTGGGGTAGGTTGCAGGCTTGATACATTTCTTGTAAGATTAAGTTGACTCCGGAACTTGAGTCAAGAAGAGCCTTATGTGGTTCATTCCCAATAACTTGTAGATAGATTAAGGGGCTTCCAGGATTAGAGAGTTTCCTAGGAAGGTGGCCTACCTTGATCCAATTGGTAACGATATGCGTTAACATAACCATATGCATGAAGCTCTGCTGTTGGACTGAAGGGGGTCCCAAAGTCATATTTGTTGGAGGGGCATGCATAGACTCAACTACTTGTTGTTGTGAGAGCTTGTCTGGGCTTTTGGTTTTGAAGAAAGATCTTCTCTTCTTGTGGTTGTCAGAACCAGTACTGGGTTGAATGTTTACAGCTCTCGTAGCATTCCATTGCTGTAGTTGAGTGGGAAGTTCCCCTTGCATTGTTGGAATAGATGGTAGTGGGACTACCGACAAAAGAGTGGCAGATGGATTTGAAGGATGGTATGGATGTGGAATGTCTCTTGGAGGAGAAGGAGTCCTTCTAAAGTACTCCCGAACTTGGTAGTGATGTTGGGGAGTTGTGTGACCCATAGAGTCACTTGGAGAAACCAGCTACTGCACGTAATAGCCATAAGGATCAGGTTGCTGGTAAGGGTATCATTGTCCAGGCGGTGGCATCCCCCATGACTGTGGGTGTTGCCACTGCTAATGTTTCCCGATGGGTTGTGGTGGAGTTCCACTTGGATAGTACGTTAACGGTTGGTGGACCTATCTCGGGTTACCTTGGGGATAAGGTAACCTTTGGGGTGCTTGCCGTTGGTTAAGTCTTGGGTTAAGTGCATACACCCCAGACTGTTGCAGATGTGAGATGATTAGACAACATCCCTTAGGATGGTCATATTCGAAAATATCACATCCATCGTCATTGTCTATGTTAGAATCCACAACCTCATTGAAGATAGTAATTTTCCCCTTACCCTTGTCACGTGCATGGCCTGAATCTCTCCGCTTTTTCTTATCTTGGTCACTACTTCGTTCCTCCTTAGACTCCTCTACGATTTACAAGATAGTTTCAAGTCTAGAGTCTAAGGAAACCCACAATTGATCCACCTTAGCCGACACTTCGGTTGTTAACTTCTAGAGCAGTAAGGTTTTTCTATTCACCAACTCTTCGAGTGATGACTCATCCTCCTCATCACAAAATTTCATCCCTTCTTTTGAAGGGAAGGATCGTGGTTATATTCTCCCATGCTCTCTCTTTTTCATAGCTCCCCTTCTTCTTTGGCTACTTGCTCCAACAAGCGATGAATTTCATGGGCTCTAAGTTCTGATAATTTCCCTTGGGCATAAGTCCCAAGGGTTCTCCTAGTTTCATACCTTAGCCCATCTATGAGGTGGCAGAGTTGATCCCACTGTGCATAACCATGGCCTAGGCAATGATGTAACAACGCATAGTATCGGCCCAGGGCAGCATCCAAGGATTCATGATTACCCTGTTTCCATCCTTGGATATGCTTACGCAAGTTAGACACTTTGGAGTATGTTTGGTATTTGTCATTGAACAATTCTAACATCGTACTCCATCTCCTAATGGTTTCTGGCTCTAAGGATCAGTACCAACTCTCTGCTTCCTTTGTGAGTGTCCTAGGAAACAACTCTAGTTTCTGCCACTTGTTCTCTATGTTTTGTAAGGCGCAAGTATCTTGGAATGCCTGTAAATGATTTTGTGGATCAACGTTGTATCCCCCTTCAAAGCGTGGGACATTATTCATATCTAATATGTTGATCCAACTATCTTTTTGATGCCTTGTCGGTATCCTAACTGTCTCTGTTATATCTAGCATACCTCGGGTGGCATGTAGGGGTTCTTCATGATCATCTCTTTCATGACGTCTATGATGTCTATGTTGTTCCCTACTTTCCCTTCGTTCATGCCCTTGTCCTCACTCTTGACTCTCTCGTCGAGGTCTCTCATTTTGCCTACCTCTATCCTCATCGTTATGCTCTTGGTGGCTGCGCCTAGATGTGGAAGGAGAGGGTGAGTGATGTGATGAAGGAAAAGAAGAAGGAGAACCATTGCCATGACGATGCTTCTTACCTTCTCTTCGGCTGCTATGGCCTCGATCGTGATGATGATCCAAGTGCCCATCCTTGTCATGTGTTGTTGTTCCCTCAGTGAACAATTGACGTTCATGGGGATCAAAACCAGGGTTGTGTATCATAGAGCATAAGTTCTGATACCTCACCTCCTCACCATCATTAGGAGGGGGAACATCATTGGATGGAGAACCCGTTATAAGTGGTTCACCATCTCCGATTTCACTTAGGATGTGTGGGACCCCTTTGCCCTTCAACAATGTGTGGTGGCTCTCCTGCCGTGAGTCCCTTAAACGTTGTGTTTTTGTGGGATGGTAATCCCTTGTGTCGATATCTCCTACAACGTATTCAGCATATAGCTGCGTCATGACGATTTGTGCCAAAGCACGGAGGAGCATGTTTGGGACTGACCAATCTCAGGGTAACACTATGTTACCTCGAAAGTCTCTCCATCGAAGCTGTTCATCCTGATGGAGGATAAAGGTAAAATCTGGTATGTACTCATTGGGATGAGTATACACTACCTGATGTTATTGAGGAACTGGCAGATTTCGATTATGTGTTTGATGTTGCTGACTGTTTCCAGTATAATCCCTAGGTGGTGAATTTCTCTTGTTAGAAGAAGGCATTGTTATTTAATTCGGTGTGCTATTTAACCATTATATAAATTTTTTTGTTTAATTAACCCTAAAGGTTCATTTAAGCTCCCAACGATGTGGATAATTTCCTATGTTCTACTTAGCGCACAAACACTTAATCCCTGGAAATGGTGCCTATGATGAGTGGCAAGGTACCCCTACACTCAACCATATGAATACAAGCATAGCATGCGCGATCTGGTCAAACTTCACAAACTAAGTGCCTACACACCTTATGAACACTTAAGGTTAATCATTTGTTGTCTTCCCAAACTTACTTGTAGTTGTCACGGTTGTATGGTTAAGTAAGTCTGAGGTATGTGATTTTTATGCCTTTTCTGTTTTATCTCCTATGCTAATAAGGTGAAGGGTGAAGAGATTCATTCACTAACTTTAACTAACTAAGTCTAAATTAACCTAGCATCAGCAGCCATTTCCACTTACCATTCACACCCTAAACTGATGCAACCTTGGTTACCAAACGCTAGTTGTTACTAGGATCACCAAGCGTAACGCACGTGCTTGAAGTGGTCGTATTGAGGCACTTAACTAGGAGAGAAGGGTTGAGAGATATTTAATGACTAATAAAGCATTTAAATGATAAATAGTAAATAATAATAAATAAAGTCTTAATTAGCCTATGCCATGCACTGCAAGGTTTATCCAAGAAGTTTGTCTTTATTGCCGTACAAAAACTTGTGTTCAGGTACAATATTTGCTCGAATAAAGATCCGTTTACTTTGGAGTTCCTACTGCGGGCACATGGAAATTATTCTATATCTAGAGGGGTAAAATTGCCGGAGTTTTGCTACGGTCTAGGCTTAGATGTTAGAAACAAGGGAGAGCCACCTCTTATTTATAGACTTGGTGGCACACTGCGATATTGCGTACATGATATCGCAGGGCACGACACGATATCGCAGCGGCCATATCACGTACGCGATATCGTGGCCCATGCGATATCGCGTCCCATCAGTTTGTGAGTCTATCAGGGCATAAAAGGCATGGAACTACTTTGGGAAGGACCCATTGGCATTCCTTTTTGGTGTAATTGTTAAGTTCTTTTCCTTAAACATTGTTTGCAATCAACCATTTATTGTTTCATCCCCATTCATGACATCCATTTTATTAGCTTCACCGTTGTTATTTTCCTCATCTTCATTGTTCCTTCAGTTTTTCCACCCTATCGCTACTGAAGGTTCACTCTTAGTCATGGGGACCCTGCCACAAATTTTTCCATTCAATTACTTGTCTCACCCCTACACCTTGGGTAGTTATCAGTTAAAAACCTCTAACCCAGTATCTGCCATACCCACAATCCAACCAATGCACTTATATCAAGGCAAGGTATCAACTACATTATGGCTTATCTATCCTTGCTAATTTGTAACTATGTTGTGTGTGAAAATGACGATTACACAAATAATGGACTGGAATAGGAGGAAGCACTTGGGATGGACTAGAGCTGGAGCGTTTATGCAAGGAACAAGTTTGGTCATGGGGCTATGGATGAACAATGGAATGCATATTTCTGACACTGGTAGCAACGCACCTCATTTTCTTTTCTCTCTCTCTTTCTCTTCAAGCTATCGGATGAGGGTCTAGATGTCATCTATGTATAGTGTTCACCACAATGGGTGTGAACACCAATGTTGTAATATGTTTGTTGATCCATTCACTGGGCAGTTTGAGTCTGTTATTCCGTGTCGCTGACAGTTCTCATTCAGTTAATAATCCCATACCTTCCAAATATTTTGTAAGGAACTTGAGGATGAGTTTTCACTTAGTCATGGGGGTATGATGAGTCGTGATATCGGGGCTACAATATCGCATCTACAATATCAGGTACGCGATATTGGAGCCTTCCAAGTGATATCGGACATCTAATATTGAGGCTTGTCTTGTTGCCTATAAATGAGAGGTGGGCGCACTTGGTTTGGAAATATTTAGTTAATTAGCCTTAGTCCCTTACCCAAACTCTTGCCTTTTTCCTTTCTCAGATTTAGAATTATTTCTAAGTGCCCGTAGTAGGAGTCATAAAGTGAACGGATCTTTATTCGAGCATTGTGTACTTGAGCACACCTTGTGACCGGAAATAAAGATGAACTTTGTGATAAACCTTGCAGCATTTAGAATCACTTATTTAATGTTATTTATAGTTATTTAATGCTTTCCTTAGTTAATTAATGCTCTCTCTCTCTCTCTCTCTCTCTCCTCATTAACTTCCCCAAGTAAGCACACTCAGTATGACCACTTTGAGCATGCGTGGAACACTTGGTAACCTAGTAATGATTAGCATTTGGTAATCCCAGTAGTGTTGCATTGGTTCAGGATGTGTACAATAAGTGGGAACGTATGCTAGTGCTAGGACTAGTTAGAGCATAGTAGATTAGTTAAATTGAATTAGTTACTTAATTAGTTCACTTCTCCCTTTGTAGCATGAGGACATAAACATAAAAAATATATAAAATCATATACCTCAAGTTTACTTAACCATACAATTGTCTCATACAAGTAATCTTGGGAAGACAACGATTGACTAACCCATCCTTATTCTGTTAAGGCGCATAAGCACTTAGACCTTGGAATTCGACTGGATCATGTGTGGATGCTCGTATTCGTATGGTTGAGCGTAGGGATACCTCACCGCTCATCATCTTCCATGTCTATAACCTGTCTCTTTCATTGTCATTGAATCATAGAAATAATAATAGTTGACATTATGATTCACATTCCATAAGTTTGGAGGTCATCCAATGCAAGTTTTGATTTTTTTAGTCTTCTTTCTCTCTTTTATGGCTTGTTTGTATTTGATTCTTGGTTTTTTAGGTGAGTTTTGTGTTGGCGTTTAAACACCTAGGAATTTTCTTTTATTTTCCTTTTTTTCTGGTTATCCAAACATGCAAAAATCTACCAAAGTTTCACCATAAGTTGGATTTATTAGGATTTTTTTGAGAATTTATTCTTCTTGTTCTTTTTTCGCATTGTACAAGTAGTTGAGGCTAGGTGTCTTGTAACTTAGTCATGGGAAAAAAGCACTAATTTGGATACGTACTTTGTAATTTCAATGGTTCTTTAAATTATTTCTACCTTTTTTTCCCTTACCCATGCATGCCTTGAGTCCATAGTTATGATTATGTTTCCTTTGTGGCCTTAAGAGTTATACTTATCATTATTCCTGTAATCATTTGTTACAATGGAAGTATAATGGCTTGGAGATCTCACTTGATTTTTAGCCTTTTTATAATTCATCATTCATAGGTGATTATGCTTGGGATTCTATAAGCCTACTTGGGAGAACATTAAAAGATCTTAGTTTTTGATCTACAGTCCTACAAGACAACCACTAGTCCTAGAAGAAGAGAAGAAACAACATCAATCAACAAATCTAACACTTACACCTAAGAGACCTCTCTCAACAGAAAGATTTAAAGGTAAACATTCAAGCTCTTAATATTTGAATTAAGTGCATGCTCAACAATATCTTTCAAATGAGTGCTAGATGGGTTGGCAAGAGATAATTTGAAGATGAATGACATGGAAGAAGACATATGTGTGAATGACATGTAGTAGAGATCCACCCACTAGGCTAATATGATTGACCTTGAGACACAGTTACATTGATTCCATATGTCCACATGGTTCACTTCTAGCTTCTTCTTGTTCCATGCAAGCATGTCAAGGGAATTCTATCTTGGACCACCACTCCTTGGAATTTCTTAGTGAGGTGGCTTGTATTATAATATAGTCATGATCTATATTCTTCATTTGTAATTTCTCCGCATTATCTTATTATATGTGTGGTCTCTATTTTTGTGTCTTACATTTTAAAGCTATGGAACTAGCTTTACTTAATCAAGGAGGAATGATGAAACATCCAATGGTATTTTTTATGTCTATTATAAGCTCTACATTCAAAAAATGTTTCACATACCCTATGTTTGTAGTCCTAGCATGTTAAGTTGTGGTTTGTGTCTCCTAGGATTGATTCCTTGCATTTTTTATCATAATTTTGCTTTTTGTGAATGTCCCAAGCACCTTAGAAAATTTTTGACCTCATTCAAAAAGCTCAAGGTTGTTTTGACATGTTTCTTTAAATTCTATGTTTCATCCTAATTCAATGCTTAGAATCCTAGCAAGGGGATGCGCTGACTTCCCTATGTTAGTGCATCTCTTACTTGCCCAAGTTTAGGTTCAAGTGTTGAACATGTGCTTCAATTGGTTAATGCTATGTTCATGAACCTTTATTGATACTTGGGCATTCATGAACCTCCATCATTACAGTGCAAAAGCTATAAATGTTCTGGATGGGCTCTCACACTTAACTTGGAGATTTTAGACTTTTGGTATTCAATTTATGTGAAGAGCTCCTCCTCCCTTGGGTAAGTTGATTTCCTTCCTATTTTGTATTATTTTTTGAGCCATCACTTTAACAAATGTGCTTAGACTTTGTCAGAGTGCTACCTCACTAATGTATCCTAGAACCATTTGGTTAATGTGGAGTTTAGTATTTGTACNTCATTTGGTTAATGTGGAGTTCAGTATTTGTACAAGAATAAAGTTCATGATTTTCCCTTTGTTTCATAACTTAGATACATTAAAATATTCAAAACATTTGTTTCATTTCCATTATATTTAGCTACAATGATTCATCCTTATTTAAGTAGGTAGCAATTGTACAACATGGTTTTGGACCATCGAGGCTATGACTAAGAGCCATTTATTAATTGTTGTATGTGGTGTTGTCTTTGTTCTTTAAGGGATTGCAACACATGTGCATGATTATAAGCATTGCAGCTATCCCATGAGGGGTTACGATGCATGTGAGTTATTTATCATTTTATTTTTATAGTTATAAAATACTTAAAAATTTATAAAATATAAAAACTATAACTATTTTAACATGTTTTCATCATGGCAACGCTAGTTCTCATTATATTATATGTATTATAATTGCCTTTTTTATTTCTTGAACACAACAACATACATATGTGTTCTAGGGAATCTACCCAACATTACCTTTGAAGCTTACAATCAAATTACACTATGTTCTATATGATATAATCCCATTAGTCATAGTCAGCATGACCACTATCACCATTCCTTAGTTTTTTAATTGCCTTACTTACCTAAAGGAAAACAAAATATTTCTATTGAAAAGGATAAGCATAGGATGTAGCAGTTTCTACAGTAGGCGAAGCACTACATGGAGACAGAGCAAAACCTCTATAAAATTTATGTGAACAACCTAGTATGCTAGTAGGTACAAGAGGAGAACTAACTGAGAATTCTTTAGGATGCATATAAAGGGCATTTTTATTGTCATTACACTAGAATATGAATAGTCATAAAAATATTTATGTGTGGATATTTGTAGTTCATACTCTTCAAACATTAGCATTACTTTGGTACATTCTATAAATATTGGCAAAGAGACGATGGGGTAACCTTGTTTTGAGAGACTATGAAAATGAATCCAACAACTAGAGCCATTTGATCGTTAGGAAATTAGCTTCATAGGACCCACCATCCCTTCATCAAATGAAATACTTATATCATCATAGTTATAGACCATTGCATGAAGTGGTCTGAAGTAGATGCAATCACTAATTATACTGCAACAACTCCTACCAAATTATTTGAGGAACATGTGGTGAATAGATTTGACATGCCATGAGTTCTTATCTTAAATAATGAGACATACTTTACAGGAGTCACATTTAAAAGACTTGTGGATTACTTAGGTGTGAATCACAAACTAACTACAACTTACCATGCTAATGGCCAAGCCAAAGTTACAAATAGGGAGATTTACTAGGATATAACTTGCAAAATCATTAAATATATGAAGGATTGGAGCACAAAACTCAATAATTCCTTATGAACATAAAGATCTACATGAAAAATTTCTATAGGGTACACTTCCTACAAATTAGTGTATGGAAAATTACCAAAACTACCAATTCAAATTGAACTCCATATGTGAACTAAACTTGAACCTTAGTTTAACACAATGAGAATGGTTGTTGAACTTAAATATACTAGATGAAAATCATGTCATTGTTCTTATGTACAATGAAGTCCATAAGATCTATAATACGAAAACACACAATATGAGAATTTGGTGCCTAGAATTATAACCAAGGGATAAGGTCCTATACTACAATCCAAGTCATTCTCTAACACACAAAATTTCAAATGCTTTGGGAGGGATCCTACATTTTCCATGTAATTAATTAATTAGATTCCTTGTAGATCTATCACCCTTCAAACCCACAAAAATTGATCCTAGTCAACATATAATAAATAAAACCATTTAGAAAACCCATAAAAGCCACACCTAGCTTAACAACCGTCATAACCATTATCACTTGATCCATCTTTCATATCTTCTCTTTAGACCTTAGTTATAGGATAGATATCTTAATTTAATTCAAGAGCTTAGTATTATTTTTACATTTTTTAATAATTTTTGTATTTTTTTATTTCTTCTAAATTTTTATAAATATTTCTTGCTTTAAAATTTTTAGTATATTTTTCATTTATTGATATTTTTATTATTTATATTTTTTTTTCTCTTGTGTTATTTACTTTATGCTTTTGTAAATATTTTTTATGTTTTTGTTAATAATACTACTAATAATGATGTAACCATCAACACCATGTATTGGAATTTTGCCCTATAATATCAAGCTATATATGAAATGATTGCACATGGTACTATTACAACATCATCCATTCCTCCATTTCTATTAAGAAAATATCCTTGTTATGGAAATAATGTAGTCCCTATAAAACTAAAAAAACTATAATTAATCCATGACCACTATGCTTTGAAGGAAGGAAGAAAGACTAAGAGAATACAAACAAGGATGTAATATCAATAGGATTTATTAATTCTTTACACTTTCACCCTAGGTCTCACTAGCCTTACAACAATGTGTTATGACTTATATTTTTATTGTACTTCGAAAACACCATTTAAAATAATTATTTCCTTGTTACGTTACTAGAACGGCATGTGACCCATGTCTAAAGGTTGACCTTTGGCAAGGGAAAAATAATTAATTAATTCATATGAAACCAATTCTTGGAGTCCCATTGGAAAGACGTGTAACCCATGTCCAAATGTAGGCTATTTCTAAGAACTTCCTAGTCCCTTGAACTAGTTCCACTATGTGACTAGGATTATATGTGACCCATGTCTAAAGGTGCTTCTTTGACAGGATTAGCCTTGGTTATGATGCTAGAAAAGCAAGTAAGTCATGTCTAAAGGCTCTTCTCTAATCAATGGACAAGGTCCATAGACTCCATAACATTAATTAATTATTTAATTTCAAAATTTCTTACATTTTGTTTCTTAATTTTCTTATTGTGTGATGATGTTTTCACGTGATGGCTACTTGGTCTCATGATGGTGGACCTTGAATGACATAATGTAGTGTCATTGGTAGTGGTTAGACTTGGTTTAAAATCTTAACAATTAGGTATAATCATCATTTTAACCACACATCATAGATGGGATCCACTAAATCCATGGTAATATATCTTAGTTCTTGATTTTGCACTTCTCACCTTACTAACAAAGTGCAATTATGAATTCCATGGGTTTATGTAGCATAGTTCAAGATTCTATCTAAGGTAATTTTGTGTTGTGCAATACATAGGAATGATCCACATTCAACTTCTAGGATGGCCATAGACACTTATAGAAGTGGTTATACAAGGGCATTATAGGTAGGATCCTATTTTAAAGAGGAAATAGGATCCACTTGCATAACTCGTGTTGATTATTACTATGAATCATACTCACATGTTCAAAATGTCATGGATCACTTTTTCGAATTTATGCATTATTTTTGAACCCACTTCTCATTAATTTAAAATGATTTTATAATAAATTTTACTTCAGATACCTTAATTCTTGGTTATTCTAAAACTCTAACATTTAATTTTTATGATTTCTAACATTTAGGAGAATTAGTGAGACTTATGTAATAGCCTAGTAGATTCTAGGAGGCCTAAAGCCCTTTAAAATCATGAACCTAAACATCCAAAATTTCAAAAATAAAGTGGAAAATGAACTTTTGGAGATTATGATGTTACATCTACATTTGCAACATCACAACCATAAAAACTATATATATAGCCATGACCTCCCTTCATTTTTTCACATTTTTCTTCAAACACAAGAGAAATTTTTGTCATGATGAGAGCCTAGAGCCTTCTAATAGTGATACCTAATGATCTACACCTCTGATTTGACCTATTAAAAATCTTGTAAGCTTTTGGAATTGAGCTCTTTATCTTGGGAATCCTAGAAGTGTGAAATCTAAAACTTTCTTAACATCATTATTTGTAAACAAAAAGGAAACTAATGATTAAATTAGCTAAAATTAATCAATAATTTAATATTTTGTCATCTTAGAACCTTAAGAACTTAATTTTTCATTCAGCACAAGTCCTAAATGCTAAATTTTTTGAATTTTCAATTTAACTAAAGGTTTGATAAAGGTCGAAGCATTAAGAATGGAATCATTTAAGACTAGTACCAATCTTTGGTGATTGCAAATAAAACCTAAGCACATTTTCAAGCTTGGAGAACCATCACAACTAAGATAAAAGGAGCCTGTGATAACTAGATATAGGCATGGATGTGGCTAGGAGCCATAGTAGCAACAACCCCAAGTGGAAAGATCAACACCTAAGAAGCCAAAAGTATAGTTTGTGGAAGAGTTCGAATTGTGCAAATGAAGAACTCCATCCAAGGAGAAGCATCTTCACCTGAATTTAAGGTGATCCTTATGTATAGTTTCTTGGAAAATATCTCAAATAAAACTATCTTAGGGAGTTTCCTTCTAGAATTGAACTTTTCACCATTCACAGAGTTTAATCTTTAAAAGGTACATGAACAATTGAAAACTTATTCCTTTTGGCTAAATTTGTTAATCAATAGAAAGTGGTATCTCATTGAGACCCACCTCTTTTGGAATAATCATCAAGTAGATTCCATAGTCAAAATCAAGAACATCTCCATTTGATATATAGTTGATGCGATTGCAAAAGCACTAGGAATTTCAAATGTTGGAATTAAAGCTACTATGGTGTCCACATGCTTAAATGATTATATGAAAACTGAATGGCTCCAAACAACATATGGTTTGAACTAAAAGGGGTATAAATTCTTAATGCCAATAGAGAAAATTTACGTTAAAATTACCATCTACCACATTAATCCAACAGTTAGGTTAAGCAAGATCATATCTTTCTTTGTCAAGGTATGTATGGTCATGGAGATATAGACAATTTAGAAAAAATGAAACTATAAGAAGATCCTTTTTTTTTTGTGCCTCATCAAGAAACTATGCAAAAAGAAAGATATTTTCTATTATATAAATGATACCCTTTGTAGACCTCCAATAGCATCATGGACCAAAATCATGAAAATAATCCTAGACAGGAAAAACCTAGATGAGCTTCCATGTTGAACACTAAATCCATAATAATTATTACCTCAACAATAGCAAACATCCACATCCACATCCACATCTTCCTTACTTGCCAGAACCATAAGTCTTGAACCAAGCACCACATGGACTAGTGCATCAATCACTAGCACTCAAGCACGTATAGATAGTTTCAGAGTACATAGTCCTACTATGTTTTATCTTCAAGAGTTATCTTAGGCCGTATGTTTGAAACAACAAGACTTAGTGAACATGTTTAACATAATCTAAGAAGATCTCATTATTACGATGAACTTCATGAGTAGAGAGATTATTTTTAACATTATGATCAATAACTAGCCATAAATCTATAGTAATACAACTACTTTTCAACTCATCCTAGAGTCAAGAAAATAAGCCACTATTGTGGCCATGTCATATGAAGAATAGGAAATAGTAATTAAGGTACAAATTTATCAAATTAATGAAGCCCTCAACATATCTACAACACCTATTCCAAATTTTGGTATCACTATAGATATTGAAGTATTTGTAGGAATGGGAATAATATTGGAAGGAAGCATGATTTCAAAGCAACATGAAGAGGCATTGGAGATATTGCTCCAGATAAGATAAAGATAAGATAAATGATAGAAACATTATTTGATATTATTGAGAATGTCGCAACCTTGTAATCTAAGTTGATTACCACCAAGGGTAAATTGACATTGTTTGAAGCCTAATTACAAGAATCAAATTAGATGCATAATGAATGGAAGATAAAATCATCGAACTCCACATGTAGCCAAATGTAATTTGTATCTTCCAAATAGCTTTTACCAATTTTATACTAATAAGCTAATCTAATTAGTAGCAAAGCATAGGTGAAATAGAAGAAGACATTGTGAAATGCATCTTAAGCTTGGGTAGAGTTGTATGCTTTGAAAAAGACCATCAATATTGATGAAGCATCATTAAGATAGCTACATAGACACATGCCCATTAATGCAGCTCCATCAATGTATCTTAGGATGAGTTGACATAGGTACATTGACACTGATGTAGGCATTGCCTATATATATGTCTATATCCCTTGCATTTATGAAACCTGTTAGTCATAGCCTAGTCAAACTCTTATAGTTTCTTTTCATATAACTTAGAATATTTTTCCTCTAAGTGACTACAACATGGATTCAAGTGATTGTATGACATTTTATTCAAGTGCATATATACCTAGACATATTTGTATGAAGAAAAATAAATTTGAGATTTCTTTTATCCATTACACCACTTAGACTAACATAACTTTACTTTCTAACAATTTACTCTACATGCAATTTACTTTCCTGATATTAAGAAATTAATATTATAGTTCACAAGAAATCTAAGTATCATTACTTCGAGCATAATATATTAACATTTGGTAATCCTAGTAGTGGATACTTGGTATGCCTGGTAGTATACACTTGGTGACCCATCAGTATTAATATATGTTCAGGATATGTACAGAAAGTAGAAACAAATACTCTACATTAGGATAGTTAGTTAATAAAGGAGTTAATTAGTTAGTTAATTTAAACATTAAACCTTTATTCATCTAATAAATTAGCAAGTAGGAAAAAATAACAAAAAACATAAAAATAAATATCTTATGCCTCAACCACACTTAACCATATGCATAGATTAACATAAATTTGCCATCGAAATTGCCACTTGGAAGAACGAGGCCCTGAAATTTGAGAAAATCAAGAATCATTATAGGGACCAAGTGGGATTGCAAAAGGAGGTAAATGAAAAACATATTCAAGTTGCAAAGGCTAAAATGAACTAAGTGCTCCAGCAGCTCCGAGAGGGAGGCGAGGTATGGCAACCTATCTTTGATGGGTTGAATCCCTACAATTAAGCAAAAATCTGCCTCAAAGAGCTATAGATTGAAGAAATGACAGAATATATGGAGCTTTCCAACCTTCGCTATGCAAACCTAGCCATGATCATAGCCAGGAGACCGTGGTCTAAATTGGAGAAACAAGTGGCCACCTTGTATTCTCTATACAAGGGCGAGTTCCAAGTGCACAAAGCAATAAAGAAAAAATTGAAAGCAGTAAAGGTGGAACTCAAAGTTCTTCACAAGTGATTTGAAGGACAACGTATGGTTGTAGAGAACTTGGCCCATCAGATGATTGACTACCAGTAGCTGCAGACATCAATTCGAGCGTTCGACATTGAACAAAAATAGTTAGCAGCCTAGTTTTTCAACTTGAAAGAACTCTTCCCTACACTGCCATGCCCTTGGGAGGTTCCTGTCCCAGCACACATTGGTGAAGTCACTTGGACAATGAACGATCCAAAAAGTAAGGAAGAAAAAATGAGGGTCCCTCTGGAGGCTTTTTGATTACCTCCGGAAGTTGTAGCTACTGCGGGGCAGCCATCACTCGCACCACCACCACCACATGGGCCAGAGGCTGGTGAAGGACCATCAAAACCACTGCCACCAGGGATGGTGTGATCTTCTCCAATGATTTTTGGCATCTTTCTACATAGCAAAGAATCTAGGATTGGCAAGGTGTTCAATTTTGTCTCTAAACATCATCATTTTTGTAATTTGTCATTCTCTGTATACTTGGGCACTTGGAGCGTCATGTGTGTATGTGTGTCATGTGTGTCATGTGTGTCAAATCATGTGTGTTATAAATAAAAGTCCATACCTTCCAAATTGTAAGAGGAACTCAAAGATGAGTTTTTACTCAGTCGTGGGGGTATGATGAAGTGTTTGTTGGTTGCTATGTCTACTAGGCCACATATACGGGAGCCATGTATATGTGGCCCCGTCGACGCATCTTTCCATGCATCGACGTGGCCCCGTTTACTCAACACCTTTTTCAACCTATAAATAAGAGGGCTCTCTTAGGACCTTTTTGTCAATTGTAGCAAAGCTCTTACAGTTTGTTTCTGTGTGAGTTTGAATATTTTTCAAGTGCTCGCAGTAGGTGTAAGAAAGGTGTTCGGACCTTTATTCGAGCACTAATGTACCTAAGCCCATTGGCATGAACGACAATAAAGATGAGCTTTTCAAGCATTCCTTGCAGCAATTGGACTTAGCCATTTCTATGCATTTATAGTTTAACATTTATATGCTTTAATCATTTATTGAGTTTATGTTATCATTACCATAATCACTATTGTTCCTTTATAGTTCTTAAATGCCATAAGTATGATCATCGTGAATGTAATCCCAACGCTTGAAAACCCAGTGACACTTAACATTTGGTAGCCCAGTAGTGGTTAGGGGATGCTTAGGACATGCACGGGAGATGGGATCGGATACTTATGCTAGGAATAGTTAAAGATATAGATTAAGATAATTATAGATTATATAGTATTTCATTCCTTACTTTTCATACCTTAATTAGATGCCAAAATATAAAGTAAAACCCATAAAAATCAGTTATCTCAATCTCACTTAACCATCGCCACTAGTACATCACAAGTGAGGTTGAGAAGACAACAACCATTCTAACAAAGGGTTTTGCTGGTTAGAGGTCTAGTGTATGTTAAGTGCTTATAGTCTATGGAATTCAATCGAGTTGCATGTGAACGCCCGTGATTTGCATGGTTGGGCGTAGGGGTACCTAGCCGCTCATCAGTTACCAAACGATTACATTTAATGCTTGAAACCAATCATACTCATTCCACTTACTATGAATAAGGAAAGTAAAGTACTTAGAAATATAAATGATTAAACCAAGAAAATAATAAAAATTATGCTAAGTAAAACAATAAAGCTAAGTGGATGTTGCAATGATGGAAAACAATCTCGAACTTTATTTTAGTCATGAATTGTGCCTAAGTACATTTCACTGAAATAAAGACTCCAAGCAACTACATAACACCACACTCTAGGCATTCACTCTATCACTAAAACTACGAAAAAAACTGCAAGAATCTACCTATGATTAAAATGAAAGTTGTTTGGACTGTATGCCTATCATATTTATAGGCCTGCATGTGTCTATGATATTAGATATCTGACATCATAGCTTGTGCCCTGATATCAGGGATTTAATATTGAATGCCTGATACTGTAGCTAGTAAAAAAACTCAATTTATCATATCCTCACAACTAATTGAAAGCTTGTCCTCAAGTTAAAAAAAATAAGGATGGAGTTCCTTACAAAATTGGGAGGCAGATTTACATGACACTAACTACTGTACACATGACTCTTGAATGCCACAGTGGTGTTTTGTAAAAAATTTACACAAGACATGACATGATAATTTTTACAAAATACAAAATACAAAATTTGGTAAAGCTTGATGTAGTCTAGGTAGTTCTTGATGGCAGTGGCTCTTCAATCGATTGTTGCCCCTTGTCGTTAGGCTTCTAGAACTTCTCTCGATTCAGGTGCACCCGAAGCTTTTCCTCCTTCATTCTTGGGTCATGTATCATCCATGCTTATTATGACATGTGTGATGTAGTAGGTACATTCCATGGGCATGGCAACTACAAAAACATTTGATTAGCCTTAAGATACCAAGCTACAAACTAACTCCTCTCCTCTTCACATGCTTTGGCCTTTTCGCATAACTCATGCTAGTCAATTAATCTTCTAGCCAAGTTTGCTACTACATCTTTCTTCCCTTGGTAGCTAGCCTTCACCTCTTCTAGTTCAAAGTTGTCACTTGGATTTTCTATAAAGCATCTTTGTGATCCACAAACTCTTTCTCATACATATCATATGTGGCTACTACTTTATGTTTTAATTTATTTCTGGGCTTGCCTATTGTCAACATGGCCAAGTTAGCATAACAAAGATTAGCTAACCCCATGTACTCTTTCAAGTCTTCAATTTACAAGTCATTGTTCTTCACTTCTACTTGGTGTATGTGGGCATAGTTGTCCAAGATGGGTTGCTAGTCAAGATTTTGTGCTATAATGGAGGTAATTTTGGCTTTGGCCATTTAGATCTCTTTCTTGTTTATCTACTTGTACATGTCCATCTAATTAGTAAAGTTTTTCTTGAGCCTTTCATGTTTCTTTGCCTCATTTTTTCATGTGCTTATTTTAATGGTTACCTTCTAATAGATGATGTGTACCTCCTCTGTTCAGAGGGTTCAATTTTCTCATGCGAGGTAGCTCATGTCTTAGTTGATCCTCATCAGTTGTTCCCTTAATTGGTGGATGCTCTTCTCCAGGATTTTTCTTTTGCTTTTCTAGAGTGGTCAACCTCATATTACCAAGAACAAGTTATTTATTTTCTTCTTCAACTATAGTAAGTGCCTTAGCATGTGCATACATTTTTTCTTTTGCTATGGAGACATTCCATACTACTTTCTTCTTCTCTATTACCACTTGTTTATTCAACTCAATAAAATGGTTCATTTGTTTAGTTTTGAACTACTCTATCTAGTCAAGTGCAACGAATTGAGTTAGATCTCTTCATTCAGTTTTTAGGCCTACAATCTCTTCTTGTAAACTTAAAACTTCATTCTTTGCATGCTATGCCCTTGTCTCTACCATGAGCAATTTTTCTTTGGTAGCAAGGAGATCAGATTGTACTATAGTCACATCACTTGGAATGTCAAAGAGTGTTTTCATGACTTGCCTACTCTACAATGGTTTATGAAGCACATCTTCATGGTTAGCATGAGTCATCAAGGTTCTAGCTAACATTTGAGCATCTCTGGCTCTAGTTAGATCTATTAGTGGCACAATAGGTATGTTGAAGAACTCTTTGATATGATTAGTAATCACTTTTACTATTCCCACTACATCTTGGTATTACATTACTACCACTATGGCTCCCTCTCCAATCTCAAGCACCACTTGAAAAATGCAGTGTTCTTAGAGATTTTTTGTGACCATTAGATCTCTTCTTCTAATTGTAATGAGATTTTTCCACTTGCTAAATCTACTAAAATTGTGGGTTGGATGACATTATCAATAACTCTGTAAAGATTTGCCTCCTCCCTTATTCCCTAGCTAATGGTTTCTACAATTTGTTGTAGATTACTCATCGACGATCTATAATCTTGTAGTAGTAGTGGTGGAACTTGCTATTATTGCTACTATTAATCTTTCTCTTGTTCCTTTTCTTATTATACCTAGATTAATTTTAAGAATTTTTTTTGTGGTAGTAGCCACATTAATTGTAGCAGTATTGTCATTCTTTGGAGATGTAAATGGTGTTATTGGAGCATTTGAATTCATGCCTCTAGATTTCATCCTTCCCTCATTGCTTTACAATCTAACATTTAGGCCCTCCAAATGAAGTAAGGTATTTTGGATTAGAGAGAAAAAAAGGATTATTATTCAAGAAGAAAAAGAGAGGATAGTTGTCAAATGTCTTATACATGAAACAAGTGTTATTTATAGCTTATATTTCTATGGTGGTTATAACTTCCCTGATAGTTGTTGTAACTTCCCTTAGTGGTTGCAATTGAATTTTAGATTCCCATGATGTTGTAACCATCAAATAGGACACTTGTAAACCATAGCTTCTTAATCTTTATGGTGGTTGTAACAACTAGACACTTGGAAACTATGGTTAGGACACTTGGCAACTATAGCATTAATTTCTAAGTTATAACTTCTTATGGTAGTTATAACTAAACTACTTTAATGATTGTAACTGGCATTAACCTCCTATGATGATTGAAACCACCCTAAAGCCACAATAAATAGAGCTTCAAGGGTAGAAGTTGGAGGTGGTGGGAGATCAAAAAGAAGATATTGAAGCTTGTAAGATGGCTTGCTAATTTATCAATTCAGCTTCTTTGTTTTAATCCTGTGAGTTCATTTATTCTCATTTTGTTTTAGTTTCTTAGCTAATGGTTTAGATAGTTTCATTCTTGGCATTTGATTTTGGGATTTTTCTTAGGTTGCTTTTATAGCTTTGTTTTTATGTAGTATTAGACTCTTATTAAGATTTTCCATAGAATAGCTTATGTTGTTGAAAAGCCTCAAGAGTAATTTAATAGTAATGTCTTAATGAAATTTCCTATTTTAAGCATAGAGGATATAGAAAAATCTTTGGTATTTTGAGACAACTAAAATAGATTCATTGTTTTAAAGTGTATTACCTTGGTATTTTAGTCTTGAAATTGTCAAATTTTTTGAGAGCTTTGTTGAATGCAATCTTTGAAAACTATTAACTAGACAAAATAAATACATGTGCTTTATCATTTACACAACATTTTTTCTAGTATAATAAGATTGTATTTATGAAATTACTTGTTGAGCTTAGAAGGTTTGGAAAATTTGTAGTTAGATTGAATGTGAATAGCTTTATTGTAAAGTGTTTTCTTGTGTCAATTTATCTTGCTTAAATATTTGAGATTTCACAAAAATCTACTTTCTTTTCTTTCTCTTTCTAAGTCCAATGAAATTTACTCTATTTCTAGTTTTCTTGTGGAACTTTCTCTTTGGAAAAAAATTATGAGTAGATTGGTAGAATCATGCTCAAATGGCTTTGCAAAATTTTATTTGTTACAAGTAATATACTATAGGGACTATATAAACTAAGTGATTAGACACAATAGGAACCTTCAACAACTCATAGTATTAGACAAAACTAGTTAAATTTCTTTTATGATAGCCAATTACAGTTTCATACACAACCCAATCATTTCAACATTCACAATAGCAAACACATACTCACGTTTATTTCATTTCATAGCCACTGAGTCTATTTGGAGATATCTGGACATTGATATTGCTAGAGAGTAGTAAGCACCTAAACCTTGTTGATAGAACACCTTCAATCCTATAATCCCAAAAGCTCATGAGATCATGAGGCCATCCCTAATGTTGGCGGTTTGGTCCTAAATGGTTGCCAATAGTAATGCATACCTACTTAGCAAAACACAAATGTTAACACTCTCAAATTGGGAAAATAACTCTATGTTACACAAAACCACAAGTTATGACTATTCGTATAGTGAGATGAGATGGAATTAGAAGGGATTGTAGAAATTGGGACATGAGATATCCTACCATAGACATAATGAATTCTTATTTTTTATTAGTGGTTAAAGTAATCACTAGCCTTTCTATCCAAGATTCAAACCAAGTCTAGACCACATTCTAGTGACATTACATCATTTCATCTTTTGGACTTACAACTATAAGATTATCAATGTTGCAAGAAGTATCATCACTTGGTGTATTGTCTAAGGAAGGAGTTTAATTTATGGCACTTTGTTTATTTTTAGATTTTTGAGAAGCTACCTGCCTTTAGGCATGGGTAACATGTCTTTCTAGTGGGATCCCTAGAAATTTATTCTTGTGCTTCTTTTTTTTATTTGTGTCACCCTTTCAAGGTAACACTTATTTTATTTTTACTTCCATTTTTCATTAGATCTACAAGGGTGTAATACAGCCTTAGCAACATGATAGAACTCACAAAAATAATCCAAAAGAATCCACAAATCCACCTAATGTCACACCCTTTACATTCCCACTTAGTTCTTCACTTTTTGGTCTAGAGATATTGATCATAGGTTTATTCTTAGTTGCATGATGAAAAAGAATATCAATATGGTTATGGTAAGAACCTCTTATTAATGGGATGGATGGACAAATGATGTGGGCTCACTATTCGAATAATTAGTCACTTATGACTTGATAACATAGAGAAATCTTCACCTTATTAGACTAAATCTTGCCTTTATTCATAACTTGTCTTATTGGTAGCAAAATTATTTACAAAGGATTTGAAAACAAAGTATGAAAGAAATGAAAAAGATAGGAAAATTGTAGAAAATTGTAGAGAATGAAAAATGTGAAAAAATGAAAAATGTTAAAGAATTGAAAGATATGTCAAAGAATGTGAAAAAGTGAACAGAAATTTTGAAACAAAAAATGGAAAAACACTTATTAATTCTGAAATAAAAGTAAGGCATCTTCCCCATGATTAAACTCAAGGGTGAGGGTTTGGAAAATGCTCCCTAGATCTACTAGATCATACACTCTAGGTGGTTTACTTACCATCTTTATTGATTTGACTTTTTTGTTATTATTCCATGTGATCTTGATGGTAGTTGATTTTTGATCATTTAAGTTCATGTTCTCTTTTCCTTTTGGTGTATGATTATGAGTTATTAATTTCATTTTTGGATCATTAGTTGAAGCCATTTTCTGAGAATGTGAATTAATAAATGAGTTAGATTGTTCCATGCATATTTTGAATAGTTGAAGGTTCTCAGTTAGTGGCCATAGGATGTCTTTTGGTTTAGTGGCTCTTGCTCCTTCTTTTGCACACATTTTTTTTCACTATTATTGTGGATTAGTGTGGTGACTATGTTGACATTCGGAAAAATTGGTCCATAATTGCACCCTTTTCTTTCAGTAGTAATGCATGGAATTCACTATGTGTGTATGGCTCCATGCATGTCTTCCTTATATATCTCAAAAAATAGATCCATCATACTTGGCTTAGCATTGATTGTGCTAAGCCATGCTCTCCCCATGATAATTGGAAATTTCTTATCAACATCTTTCACATTGATTACTAGAAAGTCTACTGGATAAGACCACCCATTGATAGTGGTTACTACATCATCTATCTATCTCAAAAGAATGATGATAGACTAATCTACAAGCTCCAACTAGATGTTGCACTCTTTCAATGATGGTAGGTTCCATGCTTGATATGTTTTGTAAGAGATCAAATTTACCTTGAAACCTAAGTCTAATAAAGCTTTGCATGGTAGATTTCCAACTGCTTGTAGGTAAATCAAAGAAACTCCTAGATCAATTTTCTTCTTAGGGAGTGGCCCTACCTTAATCCAATCTGTGAATATTTTTGTAAGCATGATACTTTGTATGTCTTTGTTGAACGATGTCAAAAGCTCATTGTTGATAGGTGGATCAAATCTAGGAGAAGTTGGTTTTGATGAAGTTCTAACTCTACCAACCTTTTCTAGACTTGTCCTAAAGAAAGGACATTTCTTTGATTGGCCTTAGTGTTATTGGTATGATCCTCTGTCTATATGTTTATTGCTTGATAGCTCCCCTCTACTATGGTTGTGATAGCAATAATTCTCCTTGCATAGCAAGTGGTGGTCTTGTTGGTAAAGAAGTTGGATGTTGATTTGAAGAATTAGCTATTTACAGATGCATGTATGAGTTTGAGCTAGTCCTTGGTGGCATCGGTCAGTGATATTCCAGCAAATAATATTATGGAGTCTAAATAGTTGCATTTATAGATGAGATTGGATGTTGCACATAGTATCCATAAGGATCAAGTTGTTGATACAGATACTATTGGCATGGTGGTGGCATGACCCATGATTGAGGTTGTTGCCACTATTAATGGTACTACTCCTATGGTTGTGTCAAAGCTCTGCTAAGATAATAGATCAGTTGGATGTTTTGTCAGTAGTTACCTTGAGGGTAAGGTAACCTTTTGGGCATCTATTTTTTAACAAATCTGGGATTGAGTGTGTATGCCCTTGTCTCTTGTAGATGTGTCATAACTAGAGAACATCCCTTGGGATGTTCATATTGACACACAATGCAACCTTCCTCATTTGTGGAGCTAGTGTATGAGCATTCAACTATTGAAGCAACTTTGCCTTTCTGTCCACAATCTTCAATGCAGTTGCAAATTTTTCATCAACAGAATCCCACATTTTCTCTACTTTGGATGTAATGTGATTTATAGATTTTTGGATTGGTAGAGTCTTTTTCTAGATGGCCTAATTTAAGGTTTCTTCTTCTTGTGTATCGTAGACTCATGCATTTCTTTTTGGAATTGATGGATCTTTGTTATACACTCTACCTGATTTCCTCTTGCTTAGCTCACCTTCCTCCTTTGCCACTCAATCAATTAGTCTTTGGATGTGATGAATGATCATTTTTGATAACCTGACTCGGGCATAAACCCCAAGAGTCTCTCTAGTTTTACTTTTCAGCCCATCTACAATGTGCCTAAGATATTCCCTTGGTGAAAATCCATGTCCTAGGCATCTATGCAATTGTGAATAGTATCTACCCATTGCTGCATCAAGGATCTCATGAGTCCCTTGCTTCCATCTATGGATTTGTTTTCTTAAGTTGAACACTTATGAATAGGTTTGATATCTATCATTGAAGAGTTCAAGCATGGTACTCTAGTGTTTGATTAATTCAGGTTCCAGTGATCTTTACTAGCTTTTTTCCTCCTTCACAAGTGTTCTAGAAAACAACTTTAACTTTTTCCAATCACTTTTGATACTTTGTATGATGCAAGCATTGTGGAAGGATTGAAGGTGATGTTGTGAATCAACATTATATTCACCTTCAAATCTCGGCATGTTGTTCATGTCTAGCCATTTGGCTATCCATCATGTGCCTGGTTGGGATGTGAATGACTTCCTAGATGTTGATCATACTATGAGTTGGGATCAGGGGTTCATTATCTTGATTGGGTTTATGTGCTCTATCATAGCAGCACTTCTTTCTTCTACCGATGCCTTTCCTAATCCTCTCTTCAATCCCTATGTCTTCTTTGTTCGTACTCTTCATCTTATGAATCATAATAACTTGAATGTCAATCATAATCTCTATGCCTTGGTCACCTCCTATTATAGTCCTTTGATGATCATGAGGATGAGGATGAGTAAGTAGGAGAATGGTGTTGACTTGTTCCCCTTTCATGACTCCTATATTCATTTTTGTGGGATCCTACAGATACTCTTGAACTTGAGTTCTACTTATATCTTGAGTTGATTACCTCCCTCTTAGGTGTCTCTGCTAGGATACACTGCATTTAAACTTTGATAGGTTCTTCCAATTTGATGATAGGTGTTTTTGAAGGCTCTTCATGATTTTGGTGAAGTTCTTCAATGAATGTATCAACATCAAGTTCCTCCAAGATAATAAAAGTGTTGACTTACTTCCCTTTGTTATGTACATGTTTGGTTTCCATGGTAGCATCTCTCCTCATCTACTTCTTTGTTGGTTCGTAGGGCCTAGTCATTTGATTAGTCATATAATACCCTTCCTAGATTTGGTTTAGATTCATTCCCTTAAGGTAGTTTGAAGCATGATGAATGCGACACATTATGGAGGTAGGACAATGTTGCCTTATATGTCTCTCCACCTCATTTGACTATCCTGATGGAAGATGAAAGTAAAATTTGGATGATAAGGATTAGTGTGAACATAAGTAATTCTTATTTGCATTAGCATTCTCCATTCTTCTTCATCATTGATTTTGTCATTACTCCTCCTTGTCTCTTTAGTAGGTGATGATGTATCTTTGTTTGAGGCCATGATTGCAATTTAAGACATTAGTTAAGTGTGTGTAACTTGTTTGCGATTATTAAAAAGTTAAGATTTTGACTTTGGCTTTTTGATACAATGAACTTTGGAAAATAAATTACTAAGCATACATTGACTTGTCCTTGGCAATAGCACCAATGATGAGTGGTGAAGTAGTCTAACACCCAACCATACAATATATGAGTGTTCATGTGTAGCTTGGTCGAATTCCATGGACAAGGCAATGTGAATATGCTAGTAATTGGTTAAAGTTTGAGATGGTTGTCTTCCCATGTGGAGCTAGTGTAATCTATGTATATGGTTTATCTCTTAGTGAGATGTATGATAAATGATGTTGTGTTGGACATAACTTCTAGCTATGATGGTAAAGTGTAAAAATAGTGCTAAGTCTATGGAAAATGGTAAAACAATCTACTCTAGCCTAGAGTGATGAGCATCTATTCCTGGCTTGCTGTACACACCTTGGGCTCAAGTAACCATTACTGGGATTACCAAGTGAGTTCACTACTAAGCAAATCGAGTGAAACCACTACTGGGTTACCAAATGATTACACTTGATGCTTGAAACCAATCGTACTAATTTCTCTTTACTATGAACAAGGAAAGTAAAGTACTTAGAAATGTACATGATTAAATTAGGAAAATAGTAAGAAGTATGCTAAGGAAAACAATAAAGCTAAATGGATGCTACAATGATGGAAAAAAATCTCAATATCTATTTCTATCATGAATTGTCCCCAAGTATACTTCACTCGAATAAAGACTCCAAACAACTATTGCATCACACTGCAAGCATTCACTCTATTTATAAAACTACAAAAAGAAATTGCAAGAGCCTACCTATGATTGGAATCAAAGTTGTTTGAACCACACACCTATATGTCGTATTTATAAGGGTGCATGTGTTTGCGATATCAGATATCCAACATCATAGCTTGTGGCTTGATATCAGATGCCCAATATCATAGCTCGTTAAGAAACTTGATTTATCACTTATCATTCCATGTATATCTTTTAGCAATTTCCCCTTATTGTAAGGGCCTACCCCTTATTGTTCAACCTTCCCCTCCATTTCAATTGTATGACTTTCAGAATTTTATAAACTAGGGCAAACATTTACAATTCATAAATCTAAAGAGTACATTGCCAATTATTTATTTATGAAAATAGGTACATGCTTCAAATATTCAAAATAGATACAATATTTTTATTTTTACAAAAAATACAAAATATAAAAATATTAATTTTTAAGGTCTAGAGAGTCCATCTTTTATAGAATTGAGTCACTTATCATTCCGTGTGTCCCTTTTAGCATTTTCCTAATTACTCTAGACTCTTTGCATTAAAATGTAGGAGTTAGAAAACCTCAAGTAAGAAAAGTTATTTTATTTTCTTGTTCATCAAGCATATGATTTTAGATCAAAAGTTTAAGGATATGGACCAAGAAAAATTTCAAATTAAATAATTAAAAATAGTCCAAAATTCAAAAAACCCATAAAGGTTACAAAAATTCAAATATTATATATTTAATCTAGGAATCTCTCAAGTATAGATCTTGGAAAAATTTTGTTTCTAACATTAGATCATCCTAAGTGACCTAAGTAAGTCACTAATGGTCAAGGCTTGGTAATAACCTTTTTGCTAACATCTTTGGTGACCATGACATATACCTTTAAAGGATAGGTGTTACCTATGCCTTATTACACATACTTAAACTCAACTACTTAGTTTCATGATCTTGGATAAATTATCAATTGCCAATAAACTAACAAATTAGAATCCAAGGTTGAAAATCCATCCTAACCCTTATTTCCATGGAGTGACATCCACTAAGAAACACCTCACTGTTGCATTTAAATGGAGGCATCTCAAAGATTCATGGTTCCCATATTAACTGAGGAAACTTCATCTTCATATTTAAAATTTACCTTTTGTAAAATTTTCATTTCCAACAAATTATCAAAATAGTAAAAATTCTATCAAAAGCTAGTCTAGTACCAAGGATAATGAAAATAATCATAAAATATTCAGCGTAAGTGGAAAACGCTTTCAAAAATCCCAAAAAAATTCATCAAAATATTCAAAAATGTCAACTTTGATGCTTGGTTCATCACAATTGGAGCTATCTTGTTTGATATATCAAATTTCAGTTTCCTAAAAAATCTTACATGAGTTTTGATATTTATGCATTTGAATTATAGAGCTATGTTGAGTGATAATTATGTATAACTCTAACATGTGGACATGTAGTATAATTGATATGAGTCTTATAGGTTGAAATAAATTTTGATTTGGAGTTCCTATATATTATGAGTCTTTAAACCTTTAAGGTATTAGTTGCAGGAAGAAATAAAAATAAGCATATGAATGTGTCGATGAAATACATGTAGTACATAAAGGTAATTATGATAAACATAAAAACATAAAGTATAAAAGGCATATATGCTTTATATAAGCATATGCATTACCTTCATTTTCCACTACCTTTGTTTTCATTGTACTTCATGTTTCTCTCTCTCTATTTTTTTGTTTTATTTTTGTTTTTTTTTTTAAAAAACCATTTTGAAATCCTATTACTTCTTTTGAAGCTCTTTTTGTGAATTTTTAACCTTAGAATACACATACCAATTAACATGCCATATTGCATACCTAAAAATAGACATTTAACCTTTTGTTACATCTTATTTTAGCTCATAGAAGGCTTTTAGTATGCTTTTTTGAGGTGAAGAGCAAGTATATTACAAACATTTTAAGCATGAAAAGCAAATAAGAAGATTTTGAAAGGCCTTAGCAACTTTGTTGGGAGTTTTATTTAATTTTTCATTCAACATGATTACCCTACTTTGTTATGGATTTAGTGTTCTTCCTTTTGCTTCTTGATTCTTTCTTATTATTTTATTATTTTATTTTTTAAATTGAGATTCTATCAAACTTTTGTTATTTTGGACTTGTTATGAATGGGAATTTTTATTG
>MNCI01008612.1:0-16256 GCA_015680685.1 Gnetum montanum
TCTTGCCTTCTCTTCGGCTGCTTCGGCCCCGATCGTTGTGACAATGAACGAGTCCGTCATTAGTGTGAGTAGTTGTTCCTGCCGTGAACAGCTGGTGCTCACGGGGATTAGAGCCTAGAATATGTATCGTTGACCTAAGGCCCTGATGCCTAACCTCTTCACTAGAGTGAGGAGGAGGAACATCATTTTATGAGAAATCCATCGTGAGGGGTTCCTCGTCTCCTATTTCACTAATGACGTGGGGAACCTTGCCCTTCAATAGTGAATGTTGGCTCTCCTACCTTTCGTCCCGAATACGTTGGGCATTTGTGGGATGATAATCCCTTGTGCGATATATTCTAGCAACGTATTCAGCGAATAAGTCCTGCATGCCAATCTGTACCAAGGCATGAAAAAGCATGTTGGGAGTAGAGCGATCTGGGGGTAACACGATGTTACCTTGCATGTCTCTCCACCGCAGTTGCTCATCTTGATGGAAAACAAAGGTAAAATCCGGCACATACTCATCGAGATTAGTATATGTGACTTTGGATTGTTGAGGACATGGTTGATTTCGGTTATGTGTATGATCCTGACTTTCTCCTGTATTGTTCTTAGGTGAGTTGATTGCATGAGAAGAAGCCATTTCTAATGGTGTGCTTTTTACCATTATTTAATGTTCTGAATTAACTGATTAACCCTAAGGTTCGTTTTAGGCTCACAATGATGTGAGTGATATCCCTTATGTTCAATTGGCGAAAAAACACTTAGTCCTCGCCAACGGCGCCGATGATGAGTGGCGAGGTACCCCTACACTCAACCATACGAATACGAGTGTGCACGCGCGATCCGGTTGAACTCTGTAGAATAAATGCCTTGACACCACAAGAAACACTTGGGGTTAATCATTTGTTGTCTTCCCAGGCTTGCTTGTAAGTGTCACGGTGTATGGTTAAGCAAGTCTGAGGTATGTGATTTTTTTGGTATTTTCAGGTTTATCTTCTAAGCTATGAGAGGAAAGGGTTGAGAAACTAAGCTAACTCTAACTAATGTCCTAAGTCTAAATTAACTAGCATCAGCATCCGTTCCCACTTACTGAACACACCCTGAACTATGCAACTATGGCTTACCAAACACTAATTGTTACAGGGATCACCACACATAACGCAAGTGCTCAAAGTGCTCGTACTGAGGCACCTATTTAGCTTAAGTGTGATAAGCAGCTGATTCCTTAGCTAGCCGTACACCATGGGTGCTCGTAACTAAGTCGTACTTCTCACACATTCTAGCCTAGCAATGAGTAGCTGATTCCTTGACTAGCCGTACACGTCCGTAGACGCTCGTAATCAAGTCGTACTTATGCGCACTAGGAAAGCAGTAAATAAACAATAATAAAGCCATGTACTACAAGGTTTATCCAATGTAGTTCGTCTTTATTTTCGTACACAACTTGGGTTCAAGTTACAATCGACTCAAATAAAGAGCTGTTCACTCTAGGACTCCTACTGTGGGCACATGGGAAAAATTCTAACTCTGGAGTGATCAATCTGCCAGAGCTTTGCTACTTCTAGCCAGGATTGGAAAATGAAGGGAGTGCCACCTCTTATTTATAGATATGGTGGTAGACCGCGATATCGCATACGCGATATCGCATGGGATGCGAGATCGCGGCACAGTGCATGTCGCGTCTCATCACTAAGTAAGGGCAACCTTGGACGTTGCAGAACCTACAACCAGAAACCTGTATTCCCCAGCATCCATTCACATTCATCGGGGCTAACATCTAACTAGCGGTAATCTACAACTATGTTTGACCGATGCACATTGTAATCATTTGTAATACATATTATTGACATTTTAGCTAGCCATTTTTCAGTTTTCAGACAGTTTGCATCATCTACTTTGTTTTCACCATTTACTGTTTACATTCGTGACGCCTATTACGCTTTTTTGCAATCTATTTTTTCTGTTTATATTTGTTTACACATAACCCAGTACCATCGAAATTGTGTACACTTGGAGAAGTCCTTGTTTGATCTACATGCAGACCATCCAAGGCACTCTACCTTTGATGTTTTTGTAGCAAGCCCTCAAGCGAAGGCAGGGTCTTACTATTTCGTCTGTAGATCTCTCGGCATCCATTCATTCCAACCTCTTACCAACGATTTTGGATGGTATGGTAAATTGGTGCTAGAAGGAGGGCCTTTCCATTTGCATTCGGTTTGCCTATTCATAGCATCCTAGATCTAGCATACAGTTGTTAATAGCGTCCACACGCTGAACCTTGGTAAAACAACTCCCCACAACGTCCATACACTGATCATAGCTTTCACACGCTACACTCCAGCATACACATGCTCACATCAGCCTTCAGATGCTACCCCCTATTCACTGACTTTGTCTAGAATCTATTCTTAGCTTGCACAAGCTGCCCTTTGCTGGCACACACTGCACACAACGTCTAGACCCTGTCCACAACTGCACACGCTGCAGACTCTGTCCAAAACCTTCTCCTTGGCGTACACACGTTGTGCCTTAGCCTCAAATGTTGTCCATAGCACTCTGATGTTGCCTCTGACTTCTTACGCTACAGTTCATATGCTGTCAGGTTTACACTTAGAAAATTTTTTCACACGCTGCCAGGTTCTTACACTTTACACTTAGAAAATGTTTTTACATGCTGCTAGGTTCTTACGCTAGACACTTAGAAATTTTTTTCACATGTTGCCAGGTTCTTACGCTGGACACTTAGAAAATTTTTGACAACTTAAACTTCACATGCTATAGATTTCACATGATGCACATTACAGACGTTGCATACTGTACAGACTTGACACACTGCACACACTGCACACTAGTTACGCTGCACACTTAGCCCTGACCATATGTTGCACACTTAGCTCGAAACATGCTCGGCACTTGTTAGCCAACCCGTACACTGCCCCATTAGACATCACCATGGAGTCATCTTAGAACTCTAACGCATGCACCTTCGTAATCCTCACAAAGGAACAATATAACTTTATCTGTGTGAAGATTCAGGCAAACCCTCCCCTTGACATCACAGGAATAGGAGGAAAAATGAAACTTCAAGCACATATACATGGGAGGCCATGAATTTTTCCCCTCTGTATATGACATCATCCTCCTTTCTAAGCCTCACCACTAACTCATCTCTTAGCTTCTTCTGGCAAGAAGCCAAAACACACGGCGATCCACTGAGGAGCCCCATAACCAACATGATGTAGATTACTTTAAGGCACAATCTAAATCTAAGGATTCATACCACACCCTTAGTCCGCATGCCTATGTGAATCCATCATTCCACCCTCGCATGGGATAGACGACCACTCACCAAGTGTCAACAAGTACACAAGCACTAGTGTCCCAACATGGACTACCCACATCCATGTCCACCCAGTACATGTCGCCAATGCAAACACATGGGGCCACTTTCATTACATTGGCCCCACACATTCAGGGTGTCACCCCATAGTTAGTGGCTAGACAAGGAACCACACCCCTTTTTCAACAACCCACTTACTTTAGCACACCACACCCTGCAATCCCAACTCCAAACATTGCTCCATAGCAGCAACTAACAACACAATCTCCCTAACCAACTGATCTACCTATCGTCGAAGAGTGGGTAGAAGCCAAAAAAATGATGCAAGCGTTAGCTGAAGAGGTAAAGAACCTCAAAATGGCAAACACTAAAAAAGTTAAAGTACTGGACTTCTACCAAGATGATCCAATTAGCTCTTCAGTGCCACCATTAGCTTTACCCAAGGGAATCACACTCCCACAGTTAACCAAGTACAATGAGAAGGAAGACCTGAACACTCACTTCGTAACATTCCGATCAGAGACCCTATTGCTTCAAGCTTGGCCCCACACAATCCTACATGTGTTCGCCATATCCCTAATGAACACTGCCTTAGACTGGTACCGAGCCTTGCCACGTAACTCCATATCCTCTCTGAAGGATCTGTTACACTAGTTCGTTACCAGGTTTAAGTACAACCTGAAGTCTGAAGCAACACTAGACACTCTGATACAGGTGAAACAAGCACCACTTGAGCCTATGTAGAAGTTCATCCAACGATGTAGTGCAGCCCTTAACGAACTTCATGAGCCCATCCCTGAAACGTATTTTCTTACAATTCTGAAGGGATCCGTGAATGACTTTGTTAAGTCAAAGCTGTACTACCTAAGCACTCAAACGTTGAGCCAAGCATTCACATAGATCAAGAACATAGAACAAGCTGCACAAACCAGCAATGATCTCGCCTATGTGGCTTACAAAAATGAACATGTTGCCAAGAAAAAGGCAACATCACCAACTATAACTGCAAGCAAAAAAACAACAAACACTAGTACCAATCCGCTTGCAATGACAAGGGCCACCCCAAGGTCCAACTTTCAACGCAAGGATCACTCTAAGTATACGCCGCTACCCACGTGACCTTCTGAACTACTAGAGCAACTCCTTAAATCTGGGAAAATCCAATACAAACACGTAGTAGAGAATGCTCGTTGCCGACATGATAGGTACTATGAGCTATTGAGGAACCCCCACCTTAGCAGCACCAAATGAGCCCTCGGTTCCATGACAGTTCAAGTTAGATCAATTTTGTCACTACCACTAGATGTCTGGTCACAACATTGACACCTGCCGTGCGTTATAGGATGATCTACAAGCAACAATAGAATGGGGCCAATTGAACGTCAACACCCTGAATCAACCCAGCACAGATGATGCCTCCTATGTCATAAACTCCATTGGCATAGATAGTAAGCCTAAACTTGTGTGGAAACCTTTTGTGATCTGTGTGCCTCCCAGCAAGGCAACAATCCCCTACGCCTCCATGAGCAAGAGACCTCCCATTGTCATCGAGATGCCACCTAGAGCACCGATGACACCTTTTGTGGTTAAAGTACCACCACCTCACATGTCCACTAAGACGTTAAATCGGCAAGATTCAATGCAATCCTGAGCACCAAAGACACCCTTCATGGTCAAAGTACCACCGCAATCGTTTGCTAAGATGTTAAACTGGCATGATGCACTGACCACAACCGTAAAGAAACCTTTTGTCATCAAGGTGCCACAACAAGCTAGTCAAACACCAATGACTCCTCCCAAACTACCATTTGTTATAAAGGTGCCACCACATGATGGCCCCTCACCTAACTAGAGCCCAACCGTAGGAAACATCTCAATCTCTTCTCCCTCAAGAGTCAACCTTGCTGAAACACCATAAAAATTTGGACCTAACACTTTCGGACAAGAATTGAGCTAAGTCATGATGCTTCCTAGTATGACCAAAACTTGCGAACTTCACAAATAGCATCAAACAAAGTCGAATCAAGCAAGTAAAAGTTCCCTAAGATCCATTGGAGGCTACATCAACATCTGGCAACAAGAAATATGAGTTTCAAGCTCAAAATACTTAGTCAAAGCTAAGTATACTTCTTGCACACGGACCTGCAAGCTCAGCATGCAGCAACTTTTGGGCCCCAAAAAGTCACCAAAACAAGCCAAAAATGAAGGTCTGGACTCCCCGGGACCTTCCCTAAGGTCCCCAGCAGCTCTCAGACTCCTGAAAATTAAGTTTTCGCCTCCAAATGATGGGTTTTCATGCTTGCACGTTGGCTTGCACACCCAGCGTGTACCATCATAGATAGACCAAAATAGGCACTCAGACCATGATTTTCATAGGCAATCAATTCCTAGAGATAGAGAAACCATCAGGCATCATCCTGGGCTCTGAAAAATCAAGTTTTGACCTTGAAAAGTGGTAGTTTCATGCCTGCACGTTGGCCTACATGCCCAGCATGCACCACTTTGAACAAGGTGGAATGGGCATTTTAGGCAAGATTTTGACAAGGGAGTCAACCCTCAAGGCATGGTCAATGAATCTACAAGTCCACAAGCTTAGGAGACCAATTTTGGCATCAGAAGGGTTATCCTTGGCCTTGCATGCCCAGCGTGCACGCCTAGCGTACACCACAGCATGCACACCAGCAACATGCCCAAAACTCCATTAAAGTGAAGCCAAAATGAGCCCCCGGACGCCCTGAAGAACTAGCAACACTTAGGCAACAAGGATCCAACTTCAATGTACAAGATTAAGCTCCAAAATTGTAGTTTTCATGCCCACATACTAGCCTACATGCCCGGTGTATACGCCCAGTGTGTACATGCTAGCATGCTGCACGCTTGTAAAGCTTCATTCTTTTGCACCCGGTCGACGCTCCACATGTCACCCGATCCAAAATTCCAGCATCCCATAGCCAATTGTCCCATCTTAGATCCAAATTTGATGCCCAAACGCATACAAAAACCTGGATTTTTTACTAGATCGGGGTTCGAAAATTGAGAAATCTGGGCAAAAATCTAGGTAATCCACACTTATAGCATCAAGAACACCCACCCTGCACGCTGGACTGCTACCCTGCATGCTAAGCATATAGTCTTCACACTATGCCTACAGCCCAAACCAGCATACCATCACCCCTCTGCATCCACTGGGGCTCTTTGTCCGCCTTGTGTCAGATTCACAACTGCGTCTAGATTGGTGCATTGTAATTTTCATTATGCAATAATATTGTTGCATTTTTGGCTAATATTTGTTATAGTTTTCATTCGTATTTCTTTATCTCTTATTTACATTCCTACACACTTGCATTCTGATTTACATTTATCATACCATTTACGTATAACCTGGCATATTGCACATTAGCATATGTTTGGGGAAATCCTTGTCTGATCCGCGTGCGGGACACCCAAGGTACTTTACCTTCGTCAGTTCTAGCTCGCCCTCAAGTGAAGGTAGGGTCTTCTATGCCTATCTGTAGATCTCTCGGTGTCCACTTCATCCCAGGCATGCACTGATGATTTCAGACAATACAAAAAATCTACTGTTGTTTGAATCTACTTTGATCCACCGTTCAAACCTACCAAATCTGTGCCCNTGTCTAGCCTATACACTGTCTAGCTTGTACGCTATCCAACCTGTACACTATCTAGCCTATACACTGTCTAGCCTGTACGCTATCCAGCTTGTGCGCTGTCTAGCCTATACTCTGTCTGTATGCGGTCTGTTCACCCTGCTGGTTATTGAAGCCTGTATGCTGGGATTCAATCCATACGCTATGTAGGTAGGCTGCACACTGTTAGACTTAGGTGTATACTATGTAGGTAGGCTGCATGCTGTCAGACTTAGGTGTACGCTGTGTAGGCAGGCTACACACTGTGGGTTGTACACTAACAAGGATACCCATTTCATACTTAGCCAAATTCTCACCTGTACACTTTGACACTGTCTCCCATCCATCTTGTTACACTTACGACCTTTCCATCATGAATACTGCCAACACCAATGTTTCAACCAAGTCCACTCCAGACATCATTGGCCCCATGGCAATGCTGATACCCATCATGCATCCCATAGGGGTCCATGGTGAGGCCAACCCCTGTGGGGGACCTCACCGATCACTCAGACTGCAAGAGGAAAGATCCATCATTTAACATCATAACACAAGAATAGTACAATTTTATATGTGTAAAGATCCAAGCTAGCTTGGCAATAGATCAAACTAAACTAGAGGCTAAGAAATAGTATGAACTTATCAATAAGGGAGGACATGAGTTCATCCCCTCCTCATATGACATGATCCCTCTCCCAGAGCACTACTCCGAGCTCATCTCACAGCTCCTCCTAGCAAGGAGTTAGACCCTAGACCAGTCCATGCTAAATCCCCAATCAGAAGAGGAGGATGACTTTGCTGCTCAGTGTGAACATGAGGAGTCATACCATACTCTCAATCCGCATACTTACATGAAACTTGCTATTCCATCCTTTCATAGGGGAGACTATGTCCCTCCATTCATTCAAAACCACTCAACCACATGTGCCTCAATAGCAAGCATCCACTCTTATTCCCACTCTTCCCATGACTGATACCAAATTTAATATACCTATCCCCACTATTCCTCTAGTCACTACATTATCTCACCTCCTACAAGTACAGCCTCAACAACAACCCCCTCAAAATAATGTAGGAGTGACCTTCCCACCCCAAGTGATTGGGATGCCATCTGTGATACCCGCTTCTACATCCGCTCACTATATACCACAAATTCAAACCCAAGGGGCACCCTTCATCACTTCAACTCAACAAGTTCAGGGTGCTCCTTCACGAATCATGACTAGACAATGGGCCATGACTGGCATGCAAGCGCATCAACCCCCTCATTACGACATACCACCTTCTACAATTCCACCCATGAACATCCCCCAAATACCACAGCAACAACAACAACAACTGTTTCCTTATAGTATTCCACCTTTAATAGCATCTACCATGAATATTCCACAAGCGCAACCTTTGACCACTCAACTTTCCTCTTTCCCGTCCACCATACAACAATCCAACTTTCATACTACACAATATAACCCATCTGCCATATCACCTAGGGCCCAAGACTGGGCTGAAGCTAAAAAGTTGATGCAAGAACTCACCGATGAGGTAAAACACCTCAAAATGGTCAACAACGAAGAGCTTAAAGTATTAGACTTTTACCAAGATAATCCTATTAGCCCTTCGGTACCACCATTGACCCTACCCAAAGGAGTCTCTTTGCCCCAGCTAACCAAATATAACAGGGAAGGGGACCCCAATGCCCATCTGGTCATGTTTAGACTAGAATGTTTATTGCTTCAGGCGTGGCCCCATGCAATCTTACGTATTTTTGCCATGTGCCTTACTGGGAGAGCTTTAGACTGGTACTACGCCTTGCCCCATAACTCCATATCCTCTTTGAAGGATCTCCTACACCACTTCATTACCGGGTTTAAATACAACTTGAAACCTGAAGCAACCTTGGACAGTTTGATATAGGTAAAACAAGCACCCCTTGAACCTATACAAAAATTTATTTAGAGATGGAGTACTACGCTAAACGAACTTCATGAACCAATCCCTGAAGCATACTTACTCACCATCCTAAAGGGAGCCGTAAATGACTTTGTGAAATCTAAACTATACTATTTGAATGCGTGCACTTTAAGTCAAGCTTTCGTGCAAATAAAAAACATGGAAGAGGTGGCCTAAAACAGCCATGACCTGGCTTACTTAGCCTTTAAAAATCAACATACTAAGAAAAACAAAGAAAAGGCTAAGGCAACAGTAGCAGCAGTAGCAGAAACTCAATAGACAAGTACCAAATAACAAGGTAAACCACCTATCGTTCCTACTAGTTATACTAGACCTATCCCTACTGCTACACCTAGACCGTCCACATCACAAAATGCTACACAAAGTCATGCAAGAAACTTTGAGAGGAGAAACCCTTCTCAATACACACCATTTCCCATGAAACCTTCACAACTATTTGACCAACTCTTCAAAGCCAAGCTAATGAAACATAAATAATTGTCCCCTGCGGCAATCCAAAGACATGATCGATTTTGCAAATTAGTCGAGAATCCAAGCTTGGCGACACCGGATGAGCCCCCAGTTCCAAGAGGCTTTAGACTAGACCGTTTTTGTGAGTACCACTAGCGTAATGGGCACGACACCGACTATGGTTTCACCTTGAACCAAGATATTCAACGAATGATTGATGGAGGCGAAATCACTTTTGATGAGGCCAACCCGGTCAAACCACAAAACCAGTCCATTGGTATATATAAAGATCCCCTAAATACTAAAGAAGCACCATACACAATTAACACTATCGACGTGGATAATAGCTATGAAACACCAAAGAACCCCTTCGTAGTTCATGTTCCCCCTACGACACTAACATCACTTCAACCTTTATATCCCCCACATGATCCTCCTACCCAACAAACACCGTGGGCCACTCGAGTGCCTCCCGCAGTGGAAACCATGTAGATACCACTCCAAACCAAACCATTTGTTGTTCGCATGCCCCCTGTTGATACAACCGCTAATGTGACACCATCAAATCAGCCCACTCCCTTTGTGGTCCGGGTGCCACTAGTGGTTGTCACGAAAGAGGCATCAACTGTAAACCACCCAACCCTATTTGTGGTCAAGGTGCCTAGACAGCCCGATACTCCTTAGACATGAGCCAGTCCCACCCCATTCATCATTTGAGTCCCGAAACAACCCCATGCTCTGATCCCAAATGTTCCCGCACAACCCACATGAGAACACCTGGCAGATAGGTTCACTAGGGAATGTTTGGAGAAGGAACGTCAACACCTTGGATTGGGACCCCCAAAACCAACTCCATTAAGCACAATACCTATGGCTCCTTATAAGAATGAGCTAAGCATGGGTTAGAAAAAGGAAAAATTAGGAACGCAACACATACCAAACCCAACGGTCATGAAAAATAACGCGAAAGTTACCCCACACGAGATACAACTGTTAGGTCCAATGGATCAAATGACAATGGACAAGATTATACCAAATGGTAAGGACCTAGCTAACACTCTAACACAGGTTACACAAGCCCTTAAACAAAAGAATACATCATTAAGCTTGTACAACCTCATATTGACCTCACCAGTTCATCGCGAAGCTTTAGTACAAATGTTGACATCGATCCCAGTTAGCGAAAACCTACCCGTAAATGAATCCTCTATACATGAGATAATGTCTACACGATAGGGGTCCGAAACCAAATCATTGGGATTTCATCCCGAAAACATTAAGATCGATAAGGAAACTAGAGGCGTCACCCACAAATCCATGTTTATAACCATATGAGTCAAACAGTTCTAAATACATCGAGTCCATGTAGATGATGGAGCTACCACAAACGTGGTACCTTATCCTGTCATTAAACAGTTAGGACTTACAGAATTAATTAAATTGATGTCTACAACCTGCCTGAAGTCATTTAATGGTTCACGAGTAGTGGTCAAAGGTACATTGACCTTGGATTTCATAGCAGGGGGTCGGTTCCCCACATCCGCAGACTTCGTGGTTATTGATGAGATGCCTGGTTTTAACCTAATGCTGGGATGACCCTAGTTAGCCCAGCTAAATGTAGTATCTTCCCCCATTCATCAGTGAAACACCGTGAAAATTACGAGTCGGCCTCAGGCAAAGATTCGCAATTCAAGCGAGAGCGCGCATTAGCTTTGTTCAAGGACAAGTTTACGCTCTATTACGCACGGCAGCGTAATGAGCGTAATAAGCTCCAAAATAGTCAAAGCAGAGTCTAGAGAAGCGCAACAGTTCGACACTTTTTCTTGTGGCGTATGGATAACTTGTCTTTACGCTCGTTACGCAGCGGTGCGTACCATTGCGTATTTCATCACTAAGGCTAGGCATTATTTACGCTTCATTACGCGCAGCTACGTAGTGAGCATAAATTAGACATTGTTTACGCGTCGTTACACGCAGCTGCGTAGTGAGCGTAAATTAGAATTGTTTACGCATCATTACGCGTAGCTGCGTAGTGAGCATAAATTAGACATTGTTTACACTTCGTTACGCGCAGCTGCGTAGTGAGCGTAAGACAATTCTGAGCCTACTATTTTTTTCTGTGTGCCAGATTATGCTCATACACGCAACACAACGTGAATGAGTCTAATACAGCCTGAAAGCAATTGAAGCACGCTCAACGTGTACCTGCTCTTCACACGCACAACACTCAAACGAGCATGTTGTGTGTAGTCACAATCTGACTTAAAATGGTCATGTCAACGGAACTCGAAATATCCAGGACCCATGTCATCAGGGTTGCGCCCCTTCCACGGTGCGTCGTGGCCTATAAATACCTCAGTTGACAAAGATACAAGGGTTGGGAAATCAGAGAAGCAGAGGCATTTTTCTGAGCACCAGAGCATTTACCACTCTTAGCGGCAAAAAATCAAAAGGGCAAGAGCATTTTCTGAGCAAGGAAGCACTTATCACCTTGAGCAGAGAAACAAAGAGCAACCTTTTGGCAGCTGTCGACAACACCATCCTTCAGCAAGAACAGAGCACAGTGCACTTGAGCCTTAGCAACAAGAGAGATCATTCCTTTGGGGAAGACACCACTTTCTCCATTAGCGATTGCTGCCCTGAGCAGAACCTACCCGAAGCAAAGAAGCAGAACAGGGATTGTGGGATCGTCTTGCCCAGTTTGTAGACTCTACCGTTTAGAAACAGTTGATTGGCAGACCTCAGAGCTTGACCATCCTTACATCCCAACTTTGGCCTACGAGGTAGATCGGACTTCTGTCTGGATAGTTTCCTTGTTGTTTTGTGCTCATTTTTGCATCAATTTATTGGGGGTCTCTCCCATTGTAACGTGACATATAAATCATACATTCTTTCAAAAATCGAAACATAGATCTTTGAAAATCACGCGTTTCTCTCCCGATTAGCATTTCTTCGGCGTGCTTGACATTATCATCGTAGCGATCTATCCATGTTGTTTTCCTCCCATTTCACGATCCCTCGAATCAAATCGAAACACGCAAAGATCCGTAATCTTCATCGTTTTACTAATCCATAAGTCCTTGTCTGATCGACAAGACCGTTCAGGGCGCCGCGGATTCGCTTTTTCCAACATAGCCCTTGCGCGGATCTGTGGTTAAAACTGTATACACGGAACCTCGTTCGGTATTTTCAACTGCCGACGTTTTCTGTCGTTACAGTTTTCTGGCGCTAGAAGGAGGGCCTTCAGGCTCCGATCCGAATATTTTGGGTAGCCCTGGTAGTGATCCATACCCTAAACCATAGACGTAATACCTCTAGGGAAGTCTATGGTCAATCGTGTGGTATAGATCGGTCGCAAGGATGATTTCTTTGAAATCCTTCAGGGTAGAAAGCCTTTTTTGTGCTTTTGTTGCCAACCATTTCTTAGATCCGGTTACCAGTTACCGCTAACTTCATTGATCAATGGATTCCTTGTACACAGCCACAACTGCCACGGTCCCTACCAATCTGGGTGCCACATCTGTGAACCCTATTGTCACCCGACCAGCTCCGGGCGCAACAGAAGCTCAGGGACCATTGTGTCGTTCATTGAGGCTCCAAGAAAAAGAGCCTATCTTCACGGTTATAACCCCTGAAGAATACAATTTCATATGTGTTAAGATCCAGACAAGGCTGGCTCTCAGCCGGGCCGAGCTTGAAGCGAAACGAAACTTCGAGGTGCTCCACCGAGGGGGCTATGATTTTAAGCCAACAGCTTACGACATAATTCCCTTGACCAAACACCAACACGAACTTATTACATAGTTGGTCATGGCCAAGGGCCATGCTTCACAATCTGTGGTGGAGCCCCAGCATGGGGAGGAGGAAGAGGACGAATTTGCGGCCTAGTCGGAACATTCATTCCATACTCTGGAACCTTTGTTCCATGCCTTGAGCCCCCGGACGTATGTAAATCCCCTATTTCCTTTCAACAGAGAGGCTGCCTCTCTTAACGTGGCCCCGATGACGCATATGCACATCCCTGTCCTTCCACAGGCTGCTACGCAACCATCTGGGCTACAAGTACAAATCCCCCACAATAACGTGGGGGCAGTTTCGTCACCATGCATACTTAACATCCCAGTGGTGGTCCTGGCGACCGTTGCACCCCATTTTATTCCTCAAATACAACCCTACAACATATCTGCAACGCGCCCGGTGCAGACCTTGTCGTTTCCGCCCCCTTCGACCCAATAGGTTACCGTAGCCGTCCAACCAACTTACACCCAACAACCTGCTGCAGGTCAATGGGCCAACCCAGTAGCGCAACAGACCCAGTCTGTGGTATACGGCGTGCAACCCCCGGTCGCACCAGCAACGTATGTTCCACAGGGGGTACCGCAGTATTTACATCCTTATCTCGCACAGCAGGCGGCGGTCAACCCCCCTGCGCAAACCAACGGGTGGTGGTCTTCACAAGCTCCCCCACCTGTTGGGATCCCCGCCCCGCTAGCAGCCAGTCGACCCTGCCCGTCCTTTCCATTTCCTGGCGCTGCCCTCTCGGTCCAACCTCCTGTGCCCTCCGCACAAACACCTCCGTTAACAAGCCTAGACCAAGCCTTCCAGCTAATCCAGACTTTAACCGAAGAGGTTCAACGCCTCAAGGCCGCCGGTTCTGACACTGTCCAGATCATGGACTTTTACCAGGACAATCCGATCAGTTCAGCGATTCCTATGCTGTCGTTGCCGCCGGGGATGTCCCTACCTCATTTTACCAAGTACAATGGGGAGGGAGATCCCAATGCTCACCTTATCACCTTTCGATCTGAATCCTTGTTATTGCAATAGTGGCCACACACTATCATCTGCGTCTTTGCGATGTCGTTAACAAGGAAAGATTTGGATTGGTACCGAGCCCTCCCACGCTCCTCCATCTCAACCTTGGAGGAGCTGCTGACTTAATTTGTGACCTGCTTCAAATACAATTTGAAGTTGGAAGTCACACTAGATCAGCTCATGGGGGTGAAACAAGACCCGCTCGAGCCCGTCCAAAAGTTTATACAGTGCTGGAACGCTACCTTGAACGAGATCCGCGAGCCGATCGCGGACTCACATATGCTGGCTATGTTCAAAGGAGCAGTCAATAACTTCATCAAGTTGAAGTTGTACTACCTTTTCCTCAGTAATTTACATCAGGCCTTCGCACAAGTTAGAAGCATCCAAGATGCTGCAGAGGCCAGCAAAGACTCGGCATATGTCACCTATAAGAATGCACATAACAAGAACAAAGACAAAGGGAAGGCAGCGACAACGACAGTAGTTGCAATGACTGAGAGTACAAAGACGAAGAGCAAAAAGGCACCCACCGCGCCGCCTGAAGCCATGACTAGTGCCAGCACTAGTCAAGACACGACAGCTACTAAAAAGGCCCCCCAGCCGAAGCCAAATTTTGAGCGTAAAGATCGTTCAAAATATGCAGCTTTACCTGTGAAGCATTCCGAATTGCTGAAACAACTGTTAGCGGTAGGGCACATTCAACCTAAGAAGGTGTCCGAGGAAGCTCTGAAGCGTCACAGGCGTCACTGTGAGTTGCTGAAGGACCCTTCTTTAGCCTTGCCTAACGAACCAGCAGTTCCGAAATCTTTCAGGCTCGACCGTTTCTGTGACTACCACCAGATGTGTGGTCACGACACAGATTACTGCTGGGCATTGAAGGACAACATTCAACGCATGATCGATGAAGGTCATCTAAAGTTAGACAGCAGTAACCCAACGCGTCCGAAAAACCAAACATTGCATGTATATAAGGACCCGCTAAACACAAACTACGATCCTTATACAATCACTGTGGTGAGTACGGACGGTGAGCGTAAGGGACCACCAAAACAACCTTTTTTCTTGCGCGTGCCCGCCAGCTCACCAAGAGGGCCAACCACTTCATCGGTGGCCAGGGGGGTCTCACGGCCACCTTTCATCATATGGGCACCTCCCCAGGTACGCCCTCAGTCACGCGGTAGCACTCAAGCCGCGGCTCCGTCCGCGCCCACGCCTAGGGCGCCCTTCATTATCAGGGCACCAGAACCACGGCCTACTCCTCTCACGCAGGGGCAGACTTCTGATCAAAATAACCAGTCATCGCCTCCTAAGCGAAAAGAGAAGGGCACTACAATTAATGCAACAAAAGATCACCTTATGCTCGGCTTCCCTAAGCCCAGGCCCCTGGCCTCTGTGCCTTTATCTATGCCTTAGAAGCAGGCTAAAGGTACAGAAATGCAGCCACCTTCTCTTGGCAGGAAAAAGAACAACCCTCCCACTGACACCGCTCCACCTCGAGAGATTCGTCTTTTAGGCCGAATGGAGGAGGACAAGGGGGATAAACAACCCGGCTGAGAGAAAGATCTCCTTGATGCATTCACGCAAGTCAAACAAGCTCTTAAGCAAAAGAACACAACGCTGAGCCTGTACGACTTACTGATGACATCTCGAGAACACCGTGAGGCTATGGTATCCATGCTGACATCCATATTAGTGGATGCCAACCTACCAGTAGAAGAGGAAGCGATACATGCTATCATGTTTCCTTCAGAAGCTAAACAACCCAAGCCTACCTCGCTGACCTTTCTTGACGAGTCCATCAAGGACGACCCGGAGAAAGGTCAAGTAACGACTGAGCCTATGTTCATTACCATTCGGGTCGGCCAGTACCGAATCTGGAGGGTGCACGTGGATGATGGCGCAACAACTAACGTTGTTCCTTATTCCATAGTGGATAGGCTGGGCTTGGTCGACCAGATCACTCCCACGATGATAGCCTGGGTAAAATCGTTCAACGAAGAATGGGTTCAAGTCAAGGGAATGGTGTGTATTGAGTTTGTGGCGGGGGA
>MNCI01008612.1:16978-38136 GCA_015680685.1 Gnetum montanum
TATTACGTCCCATCAGTATCACTTAGACAGAATCCTTAACATATATTTTCACGCTGACGTAGACAAAAACATAAAAAGTCAAACAACAAACTAATTAACATTTCAAATATCCATTAGGCCTTACAACAATCCGTCAACAGTCATTCAGAACAATACCTGGCCTTGCATCAATGAAATTTTGCGTAAATAATAATTACGCATTCCCTCTGCTACCACTGTCACCGGTATCTCTTAACTCCGGATCTAGCCCCAAAAGGTCGTCCTCTAGTGGGCCATCGTTTCTGGGAATTATTCCTTCACGAAAGATTGCCTCCTCATGAGGCTCTCGTTCTAGCACTAACTTCATAGGAGAATGCTCTTCATCGTTGCGTTCCTCCTCTGCTTCCTCTGTTACCTCTCCCAGCCCCTCAGTTGGCGTATTTTCCCTATCTTCTTCTAGTACCTAAACCCAAATAACATCAAAAATTAGAGTAGACAACACAAGCCAGAAAACTTTCTGACTAAGTCATGCATAAACTTACTCGCGACGGTCCTACTTCCGCAGCAAAGGGGAGCTTGTCCAAGCCAGCCCATAGGTGCTGCATAATCTCATCTTCCGTCAGGTCTGGCCACACATCCTCGCCCAATGCAGCTCTAGCTTTCACCTTCCCTTTCTCCACGCTACTCTAGCACAGTGGATCCGGGAAGAAGGTAGGGATTGTAGCCTGATTCCTAGGGAAAACCATTGCCCTCTCCGGGAACGTAGTTACGGTCACCTGCCCTTCAAATTGCTTGAAAGCTTTGGACGCTTCGATGGTGTCCACGAAAACCTCCAGGGATTGAGCTTTGACGGCAGAATCGCGGTAGTGTTTTCGATAAGCGGCACTTTCCCTTTTATATAGGTGCTTGTGGTCCTTCTCCTTCTACCCCCACTCCTGTACGCTGGCGCAATAGTCCCTCCAGTCCTGGCTTTTCTGAGCTAGGAGTTCAATTTGCATCCTCTGCTCTACTAATGCCCGATTGGTCTGTACGCTGTTCTTGATGGCTGTCCAATAACGGGAGTGATCGATAACAGCGGTACGCCAGTCTTCATCCCCCGTCACTCAAGCATGTAGGAATTCGTACCGTCCCCTTAGGTCTCCGACTTCTCTAGTCAAGGACTCAACCCTTTGCTCCGACCGCTGCAGCCTTTTCCATAGGCTTTCATTAACGCCCCTACTTTCCCATACGGAGCGCGTCGAGCATAACGTACATTTACGCATTTCCTCTTAATGTGACGTGGCACAACTGCCCCATCAGATGGGGGCTCTGCTGTGTCCAAATCAATGGGCTCCGTAGGATCCCATCGGAGGTGAGCTCCTAACAGAAAACAAGCATCAATATGGATGACACATTACTAAAACATTATGTCGTAAACTCATTGCGGCTATAACATACCAGCGCCAGGTTTGACGCACTCCAAACAATCAATCATGTCATTAACAACACCTTCCATGAAGGCAAATTTGTCAGGGAAGTCCTTCCACATTTTGCTCACAGCAGCAGACGTAGATGCACCTTCTTCCCCTGTAGAGTAATTCGGTTAGACACTCCATCTATTAACAAGATCCTTCAAATATGCTAACGCACTCGTTACCTCTGCCGGTGACAGTGGCGATTTCATCAACATCTTCTGTATCTTTTTCCCTTTCACGCACTAGAGTCTGTGCGTCGCTGGTTCTAGTAGCTGGGGTCTCCTCACGCACCCGAGCCTGTACACGGCTCCCACTAGTAGCTGGGACCTCCTCACGCACTGGAACCTGCACACGGCTCACATTAACAGCTGGGGCCTCTTCTTCCAAAATTGAGGCCTCCTCCCCACGGCTTAGTATCATTGCCCTTGTCTCAAGGATCAATTGCCCTGTCATTTTTACTGTTTACACCACCACATGTTAGCGTATAACGCCAGACCGTCTAAATAAAACATTGCGTACTACAATCCTTTCACACTTACCAGGCAGAAGCTTATTCTGCTGAACCTTGACTGTAACAGTTTGGCTTGCGTTACCCCCAGGGGCCTCGGCTAGGTGGAGCCTTTTACGCCGAGCTGCAGGTTCTACGATTTTGTCTGCCACGTGCTTCCCTCGCGAGGCGTCGCCGGTGTAGGTAGGCATTATCCCACCCATGCTGTCGAGACCTCGTACTTGGGGTGCCGCCAAACCTTTAGTCATTACAGACAACGACTCCCCGATTCCTTCCAGTGAATCCTGCCCACAGGTAGTGCTGAGAATGTGGGCAATCCAAGGTCTGGACAGCTAGTCTCGGTCTTGTTGTTCCTAGACCCCATTCCTCTGGATGACCAGAAACTCAGCAAACTACCGGAGGCAAGCTATGAAAAAGGCGTAATGCACATTAAAGCGGAACTCAAGCTTCTTGCGAAGCTTGACCATTTCGCTGCGCAGTCCTTTGGCCAAATGGTTTGCCCAATCAAACCGGGTTCCCTCCTCTAAAACCTCTCGCATAATGTGGGTCTGTTCTACAGAAAAGAACTTCGCTTGCGAGAGGGTTTTGGGGAAAGTCCGGGCCTGAAAAAGGGGATACAATGTCTTGGTGGCACCCATCTCGAATTTCTCACAAGGAAACCCTTTGGTCTCTTTTGGGATCCTCACCCACTCCTTCAGATACTCCTGGAATCTAGCGCTCCTCTTGGTCTTCACCTTTACGGGAAGGCCATTCGAGGGGACGCTAAATAGGTCCGCGAAGAGCTGAGCGTCGATATTGAAACTTACGTGCACATTACGCACGCCCGTGCAAAACCACTCCGCCTTCTCGCTGAAGGAGTTGACCAAGGTGATCATTTCACTGGCGGAGACATTAGGGGTCGCAGCCAAAAATAGGTGCATTAGCCCTACTGCCTGGATCTTGGCGGTCACCGCGACTGGGGCCGCCGAGTGGCCGAGCCAGCACTGTGCGTCCTTAATATTGCCGTAACGGAAGAGGACATCCCTCGCCTCACGGCCGGAAATCGTAAGGGTAATCTCCCGGGATTCCCTGACTAAACAGTATAAAACAAAAGTCAAATAAAAACGCTTTACGTAATGTCCACGACTCACAACTACATGCATAACATTAGAACATGCAGCGGCCTTACCAGGTTCGAAAGACAAAGGGAATGGTGGTAGGTCCCTCTGTACGTCCTCAACCGTAAGGGGCGGATCTGAGGTCCAGTCATCGTGCAGCCACCCGAGTTCCTGACAATTCTTAAAAGGGTGCTCGTAGCGGGTGTGATACTCACGCATCTCATGGACAATTTGCCCTATAACACCGGCACACACGTTGTTAGTTGCGGTAAACGCCATTATTGCCATTTCGGCCCAGGACAACGTATCACCATCGCCAATTAACCTGTTATCGTGTATGAAAAACCTGTACCATACAACGTAGGCTTAACTTACACTTTGCATATAGACTTCTCTTACACTTCACATCGATAACAAACATTATAGCAGTAACAAAGACAATACAGTTGGCAGAATCTGCTTACCCGCCCGCGTAGTACACCGTGCCTTGTGGGTTCTGGAAGTAGGTTGAAACATGGCGAGCCACGAACAACATGTTATATGCATGATAACAACTGAAACGGGCCATTTCCCAGATCTAGCATAAGTTCCTCAGGCCTCGGGCGCTGAGCGCTTGGTCCTCGGGACGACCTGTATCGATGGCCCCGTTTGTCAAGTAAGCCAGAATCCCCTCTGCAGACCCCGCCAATAGGTGCTCTAAAATGGCACCGGCAACATCGCCGGTCACATTAGACCACACGATGATGCTGAAGTTGTGCAGTAAGAACTGCAGAAACTCCAGCGCCCCCTTTCGGAACCAGATGGCCTTCCCCTGCACTTGTGTGTGCGGAGGAGGAACATTGGGGACGATGGGGTTTACCCAACACAAAACCCCAATGATGTCTAACACAATCAGAATAGGCTTCAGTGCGACTCTGTACAGAAAACACGCTACATAAATCAACGCCTAGATTTATAGTTGCATCAATTCAATACAGAAACGCTACACATTATGCTTAGCCATCTATGTGGAAATCACCCAAACCCTTGAAACAGCCCAAGGTCTGTCTCCGACAATGGCGATAAACGCAATTATACCAAACCCTCGATGTAACAGCCCAAAACCCTCATTTACATGAAGAAAGTTGTATGGCACAAATGCTGAAATAGCACGAACATGCAAAGAATGACCTACTGGTTCAAGGGTATCGGGTCACGCACTTCGACCATGACCTGTTGAACATGCGCCAGGTTCTCCTGTACCTCATCGATTTTAGCCAATTTAATGTTCTTCTTCTTCGTCTTAGATGCCATTATCACAGCTTCAACACTTGCACAGCTTTGCACCTTCAAATCTTCTGCTCTTCTTGCTCTTGCTAGAAAATACCTGCAAATTTGAATGCATGATAGCCAACAGTCCATTCTAACCAAAAAAACCGTCTATTTGTATGTGAGAATCACCGACTTGATATCCGATTTCAGCGGGACTTTCCTGAAACGGAACCCGAAAATCAAGATATTTATGCGGTTAATATCGCACGCACCGCTGTTCGAAATGATGTTAAACTACCACATCTTATCGCCTCGTAATCGAGTAGCATTGATTATAACTTCATTACAAAATTCAAAATTCTGTTAGCTTTACACGTTTGCTAGCCATCACGTCATCTTCTTTCTAACCATTTACGCACTTTTCGGTTTTGCAGGACAAACAAATGGACGCAACACTTCCAACACCTTTAACTTTGACTGGCCCATACGGAAAGCTAGTTAGGCAATTCGACCCCGCGTTTATAGACGTTAACCTCTCCTTAGAAGACGTAACTATAGCTGCGTCGGAGATGTCCCCGAAATGGCCAGAACAGTTGACGCGCACGCTAGACTTGGAAGCTGGGGACATAACCGAAGATCCCCTCGATGAGGTCTCTATCGTTATGCATAAGGGCGAAGCTAAAACGCTTAAAGTTAGTTCCTTGTTAGAACGAGAAACGCATGATGCCATAACACAGGTCCTACAAGACAACATCACTGTCTTCGCATGGTCATACGAGGATATGCCTGGACTAGATCCCAGGCTAATCCAACATAACATCATCTTAGATCCACAGATCAAGGCAGTTAGGCAAAAAGCACGCAAAATCAAGCTAGAGATCATGCTAGCCGTGCATAATGAAATCACCAAGCTATACCAGGCTGGTTTCATTCGTGCAGTCGATTACTCGGACTGGGTATCTAACATTGTGGTCGTGCCAAAGAAGACCGGGAGTATACGCATTTGCATAGACTTCTGGGATTTGAACAAGGCCACAATCAAAGACAATTTCCCACCCCAAAGTATCGATCAACTAGTCGATACAACAGCTGGGCATGCACTCCTATCATTCATGGATGGCTTCTCTGGTTACAACCAGATTCACATAAACCCAGAACATCAATTAACCACGACATTTATGATGCCCTGGGGCACCTTCTACTACACTATGATGCCTTTTGGTCTAAAGAACGCCGGAGCCACGTATCAACGGGCCATGACATACATCTTTAGCGACTATCTCTTAGAGAGACTGAATGATTATGTAGACGATATAGCTGTGAAGTCTTTAAAGTCTGATGATCACTTAGGAGATCTGGAGTTAGTCCTTAAAAGATGCTCCAAATACGAGCTCCGGCTTAACCCAAAGAAATGCGTATTCGGAGTCAAAACCGAACACATGTTGGGGTTTGTGGTATCGAAAACAGGCATACGAGTTGACCCTGATAAGGTCAAAGCCATTGTCGAGTTAACGCCTCCAATAGACCTCAAGCAATTACACGGGTTACAGGGACGCTTGCAGTTCATACGCCGATTCATCTCGAGATTAACCGACAAGCTGCACCCTATGTAGCACCTGCTCAAAAAGGGGGTCAACTTCGAATGGATGGAAGATTGCCAGCGTGTGTTTGACAATTTGAAGCAGGAATTGCAACATCTACCAATGGTTTTCCCGCCACAAAGGGACTTACCATTCTACATTTACCTCGCTACTTCGGATGTAGCGTTAGCAGCATTGCTTTGTCAAAGGAGGAACAATGGGTCCAAAGTGCCTATCTACTACCTAAGCCATGCTCTGTATGTGTATGAAACGAGGTATAATGAAGTCGAGCGTAATTGTCTAGCATTATTTTTTACGCTCAAAAAGTGTAGACATTACCTTTTCTGTAGCCAGGTTAACATTATTTGCAAAAATAACATCTTTAGGACTATCACGCATAATTTGTACGAAAGCAGTAGGATCACTCGCTGGAAAGCTATCACCGCAGAATTTGATCTGCACTATGTTGGCCAATCTTTTACGAAGGGCCAAGCGATAGCCGACCAGTTAGTAACATCACCGGTTAACAACCAAGCAACTATAGAGCCAGAGTTCCCTGACGAACATGTACATAGTTTAAGCCCTGTCTTGACAAGCCGCAAAGCAACGTTGTATTTTGACGGAGCTTCAACCGCTAGAGGTGGCAGTGCCGCCACTGTTATCACGCTATCACCTGAGGATGTGCGTCTACACGCTTATCGCTTGACCTTCCCTTGTACGAACAATGTGGCAGAGTACGAGGGGCTCCTTAGGGGATTACTAACTACCGCTAAACTAGATGTTCAACACCTGGCGATTAGGGGCGATTCGATGCTTGTCATAAATCAAATCACTGGAGTCTACGCTTGCAAGGCTGTACATTTACAGCCCTACTGCGATCAGGCTAAAGATCTTCTGAGGTGATTTACGACCTTCGATGCCCAACACGTCCCACACACTGACAACACGCCGGCCGACGCATTGGCCACCCTGGCTTTACACGTGCCTTCACACCTATTTAACAGTTGCCCTGCATTAATTACAGACTGCGCAGATCCTATCATTCAGGCGGCGCAAATCTCCTCTCTTCTCGAGGAAAGCACGCCTGAATGGTACGACAATATTAAAACTTATCTTTTACAAGGTGAGCTACCATCTGCATTAACACACGTGCAGAAAGATGCAATCCGCAAGCGGGCTAGGCAATACGTCATCATCGGAGACAACACTCTCTGTCGACACTCCTTTGATGGCATGTTGCTTACCTGCGTTGACAAAGACTAAGCGCAACACATAGTCGGCGAAGTTCACGAGGGACTGTGCGGCGGCCACGTAGCACCACGGGCTATGGCCCTAAAAATCCGTCGCTTAGGGTACTACTAGCCACGCATGGAAAAAGACTGTCGGACAAAGATTAAAACTTGTGACACGTGTCAGCGTCATGCCAACCTCATCCACGTGTTACCCACAGAATTGCATACAATGCAGATAACATGGCCATTTCAGCGATGGGGACTGGACATCATAGGATCCATCACGCCAAAATATTCTGCAGGGCATAGCTTCATTATTACCGCTACTGAGTATTTTACGAAGTGGGTAGAAGCTATCCCCCTGCGGAAAATCACATCCAAACAGGTTTGCCATTTTATCTTGGACAACATAGTAACCAAATTTGGCCTCCCAATGACTATTGTGACCGACAATGGGCCACAGTTTAGTAGTGCGGAAACTAAATCCTTCTGTAATAACCTAGGCATTAGATAGTCTTTTTCCTCCCCCTATTACCCGCATGCGAATGGTCAAGCTGAAGCATCAAACAAAATAGTCATCAATCTGCTCGAGAAAATGCTCGACGGCAACAAGAGACGGTGGCATGATAAAATACTCTATGTGCTATGGGCGCACCGTGCTACATGTAGGACAGCTACAGGTAGTACGCCCTATAGTCTGGTTTACGGATCTGAAGCAGTGCTACCTCTCGAATTGCAAATTCCTTCTCTGAGAATGGTCCTCTCCACCATTATAAATGAGGCTCAACACACCAAGGCTCGGATAATGGATTTGGATTCAGTAGAAGAGAAGCGGATACAGGCTCTTGATACGATTGAGAAATATCAAGATAAACAGAGACAGAAGCATCATCACAACCTTCAGCAGCGTCCGATCAAGAAAGGAGACCTAGTCCTCAAAGCCGTGCGCGAGCCGACAGGCAAATTCTCGGTGAATTGGGAAGGTCCTTTCTCGGTGGTCGACGCATATAGCAATGGAGCTTTCAGACTAGCAGACATCAACGACAATGAACTACCGAACCCTGTAAATCATGTGTATTTGAAGCGGTATTACATTTAGCAGTATCTACAGCACGAGTAATCAGGTATGGCACCAGTCATCCGCTACGATGTAAAACTGGCACCAGTCATCCACTACGACGTAAAATTGGCACCAGGCGTCCGCTATGACGTAAAACTAGCATGCCTTGCATGCGTCTACCACGACGCTAAACTGGCAAATTGTAACCATTCGCTACGACGTAAAACTGGCAATGTTGTACAGGTCCGCCAAGACGAAAAACTGGCATCTTTTGCACACGTCAGCCACGACACTAAACTGATGCAGGTAAGTAGCCGTCTGCTGGGACATAAAACCAGCACAGCTTTGTCCTTGGGTCATGACACAAAACTAGCATCCACATCATGGTCTGCTGAGACCATAAATCAGACATATCACCGTCCGCTACGACGTAAAATTAGCACTTCTCGGTCTGCCTGGACTTTAAACTGGGACCATGGTCTGCTGAGACCATAAATCAGACATATCACCGTCCGCTACGACGTAAAATTAGCACTTCTCAGTCTGCCTGGACTTTAAACTGGGACCATGGTCTGCTGGGACTTAAAACCAGTAACAGAAGTCTACCAAGACTTAAAACTGGGATGTACAGACGGCTACCATGTAAATCAAGTGAGCGTGATCATCTCTGTACAGCTGCACAACCAACGGGGTGGGATACTGGGACAGTCCCAGCGTCGCCATCCCATTGGCATCCTACTGATTCCTCGGATAAGCTAAGAGGCATCTTACTGATCCCTCAGAGATACCGCTGCCACGCCCGCCACAGTGGTAGTATCTCTGAGAGTTTAGCCTCGCCAACCGGAGCCCCAACGAAATCCTCGTCGACAACAGCCTCAGGAACCTCCGCCAATCATCGCTATCGAACGCCGGCTTCGTAGATCCATTTGGCTGGTTCCTTATACAACCAGTCAGGTGCACTGTGTCTGATGCCTTTTGGCAAAGATATGCTGGGCCAATCGTCAGGATTGGTGGCTCCGCCCGCATGCTCCGTCTCCTTCCGCACGGCCCGACCGTCCTACCTCGCATCAAATAGCACTCGTTTCTACAACCTCACCCTTTGTTCGCATGAGCAATGGTGTCCTTTGCTTTCTTTTGTGGTTGCAGGTTACTTGCCTTGGAGAATGTCGTCCAAAGGTGCGTCTATCTGAGCGGTGAAGTACATCAGCGTGTTGAAATGGCTACTTGGGTTTGCCCGTCCATTTAGACCTGCATACCTCTACCTCTCACAAATCCTACCCTTAGCTCTTATCTCCTTTCATCTCCACCACCCACTACCCATACGCAGCACCTCCATCCGCAAGTATTCATTTTCCGCACTCACACCAGCAGAGATATTGCAGAAGTGACGCGCCACACCCCTTTTGCACGCATTCTTGCTACAATCTATAACAGAGAAATCTCATATTGATGCGCTACACTCGTCTGAAAGCATTCCTGTTAACATAAATGAGGGGCAACACTTGAGTAGCCATGGATGAATGCTGTTCTTGCTTCTGCCAATTCGGTATTTCGCATTCTTTGTCGACGTCTTTCGGGCAAGCCCTCTAACCGTCAACAAAGAGGGGCCATTGAAACACCGTGAAAATTACGAGTCGACCTCAGGCAAAGATTCGCAATTCAAGCGAGAACGCGCATCAGCTTTGTTCAAGGATAAGTTTATGCTCTATTACGCACGACAGCGTAATGAGCGTAATAAGCTCCAAAATAGTCAAAGGCAGAGTCTAGAGAAGCGCAATAGTTCGACACTTTTTCTCGTGGTGTATGGATAACTTGTCTTTACGCTCGTTACGCGGCAGTGCGTACCATTGCGTATTTCATCACTAAGGCTAGGCATTATTTACGCTTCATTACGCGCAGCTGCGTAGTGAGCGTAAATTAGACATTGTTTACGTGTCGTTACACACAGCTACGTAGTGAGCGTAAATTAGAATTGTTTACACGTCATTACGCGCAGCTGTATAGTGAGCGTAAATTAGACATTGTTTATGCTTCGTTACGCGTAGCTGCATAGTGAGCATAAGACAATTCTGAGCCTATTATTTTTTTTGTGTGTGCCGGATTATGCTCATACACGCAACACAACGCGAATGAGTCTAATATAGCTTGAAAGAAATTGAAGCACGCTCAACGTGTACCTGCTCTTCACACGCACAACATGCAAACGAGCGTGTTGTGCGTAGTCACAGTCTGACTTAAAATGGTCATGTCAATGGAACCCGAAATATCTGGGACCCACGTCATTAGGGTTGCGCCCCTTCCATAGAGCGTCGCGGCCTATAAATACCTCAGTTGACAAAGATACAAGGGTTGGCAAATCAGAGAAGCAGAGGCATTTTTCTGAGCACCAGAGCATTTACCACTCTTAGCGGTAGAAAATCAAAAGGGCAAGAGCATTTTCTGAGCAAGGAAGCACTTATCACCTTGAGCAGAGAAACAAAGAGCAACCTTTTGGCAGTTGCCGACAACACCATCCTTCAGCAAGAACAGAGCACAGTGCACTTGAGCCTTAGCAACAAGAGAGATCATTCCTTTGGGGAAGACACCACTTTCTCCATTAGCAATTGCTGCCCTGAGCAGAACCTACCCAAAGCAAAGAAGCAGAATAGGGATTGTGGGATTGTCTTGCCCAGTTTGCAGACTCTACTGGTCAGAAACAGTTGATCAGCAGACCTCAGAGCTTGACCATCCTTGCATCCCAGCTTTGGCGTACGAGGTAGATCGAACTTCTATTTGGACAGTTTCCTTGTTGTTTTATGCTCATTTTTGCATCAAGTTATTGGGGGTCTCTCCCATTGTAACGTGACATATAAATCATACATTCTTTCAAAAATCGAAACATAGATCTTTGAAAATCACGCGTTTCTCTCCCGATTAGCATTTCTTCGGCGTGCTTGACATTATCATCATAGCGATCTATCCACATCGTTTTCCTCCCATTTCACGATCCCTCGAATCAAATCAAAACACGCAAAGATCCGTAATCTTCATCGTTTTACTGACCCGTAAGTCCCTGTCTGATCGACAAGACCGTTTAGGGTGTCGTGGATTCGCTTTTTCCAGCATAGCCCTCGCGCGGATCCGTGGTTAAAACTGTATACATGGAACCTCGTTCGATATTTCCAGCTGCTGATATTTTCTGTCGTTACAATCAGAAGATTCACTTACCCTACAAGGGGGGTGTAATCATTATCCATGGGGATACTACTACATCCACCATCTCATCTCACACAGAGGCAAATCAAGGCTCTGAAGTTAAATTTGAGGGGCCTGACCAAGAGGACACGCCACTTGAGTAAAACCCCAAGAGAATTTTCAAAAAACCCATATTGAAAGAAACAAACAAAACCCAAAGTGATGATCGACCCATAAAATGTGACCCCTCAAAAACCAAGGAAGCACCATCTAAACTAGAAGCATCCGACAATGCTAACTCAGAGCTTACCCCGCCAGACGTCTCCTGGTCAGAGCTACCATTCAACATAATTAGCGAAGGAGATGCTGAGTATCAGATCACACCCGTTAAACCCACTCCTAACATAAAAATGAAAAAAATCAAAAAGTTACTAAAGAATTAAGAAACTACACTAGTCCGCAATGACGTTAAACTACGATCGTCTGAAATGACGATAAACTACACAGGTCCGGAATGACATTAAACTATCACATGTCCGCAATGACATAAAACTAGCCACAGTCAGAAATGGCCTGTTTATATCAAAACCAATGGTATCAATTGATATCCCTCCTATTTATTGGTGGCCCGAAATGGCTTTAAACTAGAATGATCATGTTGCAGTCTGTCATGACTTTAAATCGACATGCACATATGTATGGCTCAAAACGGCCTTAAACTAGAGCAAGTTTACTTTCGTTTGCCTCAAAAGTTTAAATTCCCAATTTACATTCTATGATTATATCTTTGTAGTACAAGTTACGCTTTTTTTTATGTCTTCCTTTGGCACAGTTATTGTTTGGGTTACATTTGCACTTTATTTCATGTTTACACTTGAACAACAAAATAAGTAAAAAGACTTTTGCTCCATGTCCCTACATTATTTCTTCTCAACATTTAGACAAAAAACAAAAAAATAGGAATCTGAAGACAAAATATATATATATATATATTTAAATGGACGATTACAAAAGTTGGCCAAGTTTATGCATCTAATCGTATAGGACTCAACTCAAAACAACAGAAACAATTTCTGTTTACAACCTGCAGAAACATAACTAACAACAACACGCCAGATTCAAGAAACTAAACATTAGAATCAGGAGGGGCTTTCTCCCCGAGCCCTCCTACATCCAATGTTTCCCCTCCACTGGGGCCATCCTCCTGGTCGTTGTCATCACCAAGATTTTGTAAAAGGAAGAGAAAATAATTGACTAATTAACTAATAGATGAAAAAGGAAGATAACATTTCCTACAAAAAAAATAAAAGTTACAAGTTCAAACAACTTACTGAAGAGGATCCCCTTGGACCGAACTCTAGCCAACGAAGGATTTCTTCTTCAGGGACACTTGCCCAGTCGGTTCCATCTAGGCCTAGATCAACGTTGGGTAATGCCTTCCCTTTGTCCACAGTAGAATAAGTAGGATGTTTAAGAGGAAATTCACCTACAAAAACTTCCCTAGAAGCTATGGTGATTACTCGCTTGGGAGACTCCATCTCTACCATAGTGTGCCTAGCAAAGGCATCAAATGAAGACCGTAGGCCTAAACCTTCTACAAACATTTCTAGTTGACGCTTTTCTATAGATATCTCCTTCAATGATTTTTTATAATGGTATTTATGATTCTTCTCATCTTGACCCCATTTTCGTACCTTAGAAGAAAAAGCTTTCCAATCCTGACACTTGAGATTCAACAAATCAATCTTTGCCTTCTGCTCTGCTAGCTCTCGAATCATAGTTACTTGGCGATTCAATAGATTCCAATATCTAGTATAAGCAACCTTGGAGGTTCGCCAAGAACGATCACCTGTCAACCTAGTAGAGGCAAACTCATAGCATGACTTAAAGTCATCTCATTCTGCTGATAGTTTGGCGATCTCTTTCTCCCCTACTTGAATTCGCAACGATAGCTTTTCAATAGAATGCCTACAGGTCCAAAGCGATTTGGCATTTTGCACAATGCATTCTGCCACATCGTCATAGATATGTCTTGGCACTTGCTCAATTTCTGATAGTAGTTTAGGCAGACTGTCAATGGAAGTAGCCTCGGATGGATCCCACTTCAGTTTAGCACCTATCAATATAAGAAACATATACGTTAGACAGTAGAATAGATGCAAAAAGGAAAAGATCCAAAACGTTTAAAACATATGTACCTATTTTAGGATAAGCTTGTTGGATGTGATCAACTACCTCATTGACACTACCATGGATGAAATCTATTTTTCTTGGCATTTCAGTCCAAGTAAATGGTTCATGTATGGGAGACGAACCAACTTCGGTGGTCATTTCCATTGGAATCTTCACTATAGGTATGTCTAAGCGAATGTTAGGAGTCATCCTGGTTTCAACATCTGCATCTTGTAGCGACAAAAACACAAATTCAAAATGCTAAATAATGAAAATGGAAACAACTCAAAACCCAAATAAACATAATGATGAAAACATACCAAAATCCCTCTCTTCTCCTGGATTCGGAGAAGTGCTAAGGTTTAACCTTCCTGCAAAGAAATCATCAAACATCTTGTCAGCTTCAACTGTTTCACTAGTGTGATCTTTCTCCATGGTGACTTCTGCTCCTTCTTTTGTTTCTTCCCTCGAAGGGACGGGAATTTCTATCTTGTCATTACTTGCCCCTTCCTCCTCATCTTGGTTGGTTGGGATTTCTTCCTCCTCCAGGATCGGTGCTAACCCCTCCCTTCTTACTTTAGGAGTTGGCTCTGATGACATTCATGAGTTCAACATCAGTTTTGCATAAATGATAAAATAAAATAGGATAATGATGATAAAACATGGATAAATGAATGAATCGGGCTTACTTACCCTATGCAGATATTTTAAACCATATGCGTTTCACCTTTGGTTCATCTACAGCTGGAGCAACCTCTCTAGAGCACTTAGGTCCTTAAACTCTAGATTTAGCCTTACCAATTGTCTCTTTGATAACTCGATCAGCTCTCCTGGCAGTATAAGGCACACCATCTGGCTCCAGCCCTACGCTATCATGTGTGTGAATTAAATGACCAGAGGATCCCCCATTGTAATAGAGACCGATTCATCAAGCCCTTTAGGGGCATCTTGAGATTTGGTCACCTCAAACAAGTGGCGAATCCATGGGTGAGATATCTGGTCATGATCCCTTACACATACTCATTTCCCACCCGAACTACTAGAAATTTAGCTAGTCGGCACAGGTAACTGGCAAAGAATGCAAAGGTAAAATGTGACTGTGCCTCAACGTTTGAACACAATCTCACTATCTCCCCGTAGAAACTCGAAAGTAAAAAATGATCCCAATTATAATGCACCCCAGTCTCCAGAATTGTACTCATGATATGCATAGATTATACCCCAAAATTCTTCACTTGGGATAGGAATTTAGGAAACACTCGTGCTCTAAATAGTGGATACAGCTCATTTACTTTGGTTACTTTTGATTTTCCATGCATAGGAAAACCCTTAGCACCTTTGGGTATACCTAGCTAGTCCTCCATCTCATGAACCACATGGGCCTCCTTTTGCGCTCTATCCAAAGTCACTCTAGCCCCATCCGCTGGCATGCTAAAGAGGTCTGAAAAGAACTTTGCCGACAGATGGAAAGCAACTCTAATTCCCTTAACACAAGTGCTATAGTAAGTAACAGCCTCATTGACCGAATCAACAATCATAATCATCTCGATCACAGAGACGTTAGGACTTAAAGCAATGAATAGCTCCATGAGGCCAGCATCGCTCAAGCAACTGATAACGTGTGGTGATGCCTCATAATGCAACCACCGTTCTGCATCGTTGATATCTTTGAACTTCATGGACAAAGTGCCCTTAGTCCGCCTAGTCTCTATGGTGACTCCACCAAGGGTAACATCCACTACATGCATAGGATAAAACCATGGAATCAACATAATCAATGTGGTAGCAAAAAGAACTAACGCGAAGAGTCAAAAAAAACCATTACTCACCATTAGACAATGGATTAAGATCATTAGAAGTCAAATCAGCGTCGCATGGGAAAAATGGCCCGTTGCGGGACCGATCCCCATGTAGCCACCCCTGAGCCTTACATTGTGCAAAAGCCTTAGAATATCATTTGTGAAAATGGACAATTTCACCCTTGGTCTAGGCTAACATGGCACTACGAAGAGTGGGACCTGCCATGAAAGCCTCTAAGGTAGTATGAGCCAATGCAAGTCCATCATCACCTATGCATACTCCTTCTTTATCGATTCAAGGCCTGCAAGGGAACGACAGTCAAAACATGAACAACCACTAGGCATTAAAGCAGAAATGGTAAAGTAAAAAACCTTACCTTTTTACCCTGTACACCATTATAGGGGGATTCTAGAACAAGGTATGCGTGCGAGATGCTAAGAATAAGGTGCTATTGATGTTGTGAGGGCTACATGATAATAAGTCCCATACACACGTCAATGGATAGGTGGATCTACACCCTCCAGAGACACCATCCCCTACCGTGGATAATCCCTCATCAACATCAACCACGAAAGCCACTATACCATTTGATGATCTCGGTAACATGGTCTCAAGGATGCTCCGTGATGATTGTTCACTTAGGTGAGACCACACCACCACACTGAATCTTTATAAGATGAAGGAAAAGAATTTTCTGACACCTGTTCTGAACCATACCCCATTCTGATCGATAGCCATATTAGGTACCGGTTCATCACAATCAATGGGCCCAAACCATGCTAGAACACCAACAAGTTCCACCACAAGAAGGAAAGGTTTATGACATCTGTACATGTTCAAGAACCAGAATTGGTAAGCCATGAAAAAAAATATAGCTTTTACACTAGGGGCCAACACTTGAAAATATTTTTTTTAGGGCTCACATGCAGCGTACAGACCCTGCACGCTCGGTGTGCAGACCCTTCATGTTGAGCACAAAGCGTACAGACCTTGCATGCTCGGCGTGCAGACCCTGCACGCTAGGCATTTTTCCCCTGCTTGCACACCAACATCCATGCTAAAACAACAGGCCCAATCTCACACAAATTCTATGCGTCGAAAATGAAAAGGGATGAAATTGAATGCAAATGGACGAAAATAATAAATAAAAAATACAAATTTTGACAAGGAACTAGACCCTACCATCACATTGATCCAGACCATGATGCCATCATAGGCTTGGGTAGGCATCGAAGCATCACCTCACTCTCCTTGACGAAGGTCAAGTCTGGCTCTTTCCTCCCCGAGTCTTGCACCTTCTTCCCCTTGCGCATGCCTTCATGCTGGGGTTTGGCCGAGGTTCACGCTGGGGTTTGGCCGAGGTTCACGCTGGGGTTTGGCTAAGCATGCACGTTGAGGGTTTGCAGGGCATTCGCACTGAGGGCTTCTCTAGGTGGCATGTAGATGCTCTCTCTCGATGCAACTAGATCTTTGCCCCATCGCTACCTCCTGCCACCAGATCTTTGCCTATTCCTATCCTTGCCACTTGATCTTCGCCACCTCGTCACCCTGAATCTCCACTGAGAGGCTCACGCTGGGAGTTTCGCGCTGCGCTTAATTTGACACTGAGAGTAGATACACGCCGAGCTCTAGTTCATGCTTTGGTTCACGCTTTGGTTCACGGTATGGTTCACGCTCTGGTTCATGCCATGGTTCATGCTGTCCCTGGCTCAACCTTGGCGTGTATGCCTACCGTCATTCTTTTCAATTTAAATACATCCCCACGCTGTCCATGCCGCCCCACCCTATAGGAAATCGGCATTCCAAGTACTTTAATCCAAATAAAAATGATTAATTAAACATAAAAAAACTTAGAGTGAATAGAAGGGTGTATAGCTATGTACTAAACTAAACATCACCCATGTAAAATCTTACCTAAACTAAATGCTTTAATACATACTCTTCATCTCACTTAATGAGCATTACAAATTGTATAATCAACTAGAAACCTTAAACTGCCGCGAATGGCCTGATAAGGCCCTAAACTACCGCGAATGGCCTGGTAAGGCCCTAAACTGCTGCAAATGGCCCGGTAAGGCCTTAAACTACCACGAATGTCCTAAACTGCCGCGAATGGCCTGGTAAGGCCCTAAACTACCACGAATGGCCTGGTAAGGCCCTAAACTATCGCGAATGGTCTGATAAGGCCCTAAACTGCCGCGAATGGCTCGGTAAGGCCTTCAATTACCGCGAATAGCCCAGTAAGGCCTTAAATTACTGCGAATGGCCCGGTAAGGCCTTAAACGGCCATGCGGTCAAGTGAGATAATGAACCAACTTTAGCATACTTCAACCACATTTAAGTATTTGAATTAGTGTCATAAAAAAACTAGCAAATCCCCCTTTTTAACATTGCTTCCTATGACTTGGCAGGGGCAAGCATGGATAGTAAGCAACTATTCGCACCATTGTTCATTGATGGATCATACGGACCCATCCAACGGGAGATGAACAGCAAGTCCATTGATTTAGACACATCGACTTACAAAAAATCTGTGGCATCGATAGAGGAAACCATAGAATGCTTTCAAAACATGACGAAATCACTGGACATTGAAGCTGATAACATAACTGAAGATCCATTAATCGAAACCCCCATCACTATGCCGAGCGGCGAAGTTAAGATACTAAAATTAAGTACTTTACTAGACTCACAACTTGCAAATGACATAGTGAAAGTGTTAAAAAGCAACATCAAAGCATTCGCTTGGTCTTACACTAACATGCCTAGGCTGGACCCTCGAATAGTCTAGCATAACATCATACTTGACTCGAAACTAAGACCGGTGAAACAAAAGGTGCGTAAGGTTAAACCTAAGGTAGCGTTGGTAGTTCGCAATGAGATCACCAAACTTTATCAAGCGAGTTTCATTTAGGCTATTGACTACGCTGACTGGGTATCCAACATGGTCATTGTCTCGAAGAAAAATGGGAGCATTCACCTATGCATTAACTTTCGGGACCTCAACCTAGCGACCATAAAAGATGACTTCCCTCTACCTAGTATTGACCAACTGGTTGACTCAACCACTGGGCATGCACTGTTATCTTTTATGGATGGCTTCTCTAGATATAATTAGATCTGGATTAACCCTGAACATCAACTCAGGACAACCTTCATGACACCATGGGGAACATTTTGTTACATGATGATACCCTTCGGCTTAAAGAATGCTAGTGCTACGTATCAATGAGCAATGACCTTCATCTTTAGTGATTACCTCCTTCATTCGCTCAATGATTACGTAGACGATATAGTGGTTAAATGAAAGACACAAGAGCAGCACATACAAGACCTAGACTTGGTACTTAAGTGTTGTTTAAAATATGAGCTTAGACTGAACCCAAAAAAATGTGTCTTTGGGGTCAAATCAGGAAAAATGCTCGGATTCATAGTTTCAGAAGCAGGAATTCGAGTAGACCCCGATAAGGTGAAGGCAATCACAAACTTGCAACCACCAAGCAACCTTACCGAACTTCGAGGCCTACAAGGTAGATTACAGTTCATTAGGCGCTTTATCGAAAAATTGACGGATAAATTGAACCCCATGAACCATTTGTTATGCAAGAGTGTACAATTTCAATGGACCCCACAATGCTAGGAAGCTTTTGACAATATCAAAACGGCACTGACTCAATTACCGATAGTTTACCTGTCTCAGAGCAATAAACCATTCTACATCTACCTTGCCACAATGGATTCCTATTTACTATTTGAGCCGTTCTACATCTACCTTGCCACAACAGATTCCTGTAAAGAAATAAACCATTCTATGCTTTATCAGAAATGGGAGGATGGGATTGAGGTTCCTATTTACTATTTGAGCCATGAATTAGTAGCCCATGAACAATGTTATAATGACGTGGAGAGATCATGCTTTGTCCTTATCTTTTCTTTAAAGAAGTGACGACATTATATTTTCCGTAACCAAGTAAATATCATCTGTAAAAACAATGTGCTCAGAGCTATCAGAAAAAACATGTATGAATCAAGCAAGATAGCTCGATGGAAGACAATGATTGCTGAGTTTGGCCTGCATTATATAGCCCAATCATCCATCAAAGGTCAAGCTATAGTCAATCAGATGACCGGATCACCAATACAAGATCAAGCAACAATTAATCTATAATTCCCATATGAAAATGTAAGCACAAATGACATAGTGCCCAATAATTATGATGCGATATTAAACTTTGATGGAGCATCCACCTCCCGAGGTGGAAGTGCTACTGCCGTTATCACATATCCCTCTGGGGAGATCCAACCCCTCGCTTACCGATTTAACTTTCCTTGTACCAATAACACGACAAAGTATGAAGGTCTCCTTAGAGGTCTTATGGCAGCACAGGCTTCAAACATCTCACATCTCGTAGTTAAGGGAAACTCAAAGTTAATCATAAACCAAGTCAAAGACGTTTACGTGTGAAAAGCAACTCATCTACAACCCTACTATGATCTGACGAAGTACTGGCTAAAACAATTTATATATGTAGAACTACAACATGTCCCTAGAAATGATAATATCATCGCAGACACATTACTCACTTTAGCTCTAAACATCTCTCCGGACATGTTTCATGCGTTACCTAATTCCATCATGAGCTGCAACAGGCCCATAACTGATGCCCCAAATGAATTTCCCATAGCATCTATTAGCACGACACATGTCATAGAGTGGTACGATGACGTCAAAGAGTACCTTTCGCATGGTGAACCACCTCAACATCCAACGTATGCATAGAAGGACGTGGTGCAAAAATGCTCTCAGCAGTATACACTAGTAAGGGATACATTATGTCATAGATCCTATGAAGGCATTTTGCTAGTATGCGTTAATAGCACCGATAGCCAAACCATCGTCAATCAAGTTCATGAGGGACTCTGCGGAGGGCACATAGCGCCCAAAGCAATGGCAACCAAAATAAGACACTTGGGGTACTGGGGTACTATTGGCCACATATGGAATATGACTATTTCTCCAAAGTCAAAACATGCGATACATGTCAAAAGCATGGTAATTGAAACACCGTGAAAATTACGAGTCGGCCTCAGGCAAAGATTCGCAATTCTAGCAAAAACGCGCATCAGATTGGTTCAAAGGATGGGTTTACGCTCTATTACGCTCTATTATGCACAACAGCATAATGAGCATAATAAGCTTCAAGATAGTCGTAGGCAGAGTTCAGAAAAGCACAACAGGTTGGCATTTTTTCTTACAGTTCATGGATAACTTGCCTTTACGCTCGCTACGCGGCAGTGCGTACCATGGCGTATGTTGTCAAGTTGTACATTGCTTATACGCTTCATTACGCACAGCTGCGTAGTGAGCGTAAACCACGCATTATTTACGCATTCATTACGCACAGTCACGTAGAGAGCTTATGGATTTTACTCCAGATTACGCTCATACACGCAACGCAACGCGAATGAGCGTAATACTGCCTGAATGTAGCCTAAACTACGCTCAGCATATGCCTACTCTTCACACGCACAACACGCAAACAAGCGTGTTGTGCGTAGTCACAGTCTGACTTAAAAGATCATGCCAGCAGGGCCCGTAATATCCAGAACCCATATCATCAGGGCTGCGCCTTCTCCGCGAAGTGTCACGGCCTATAAATACCCCAGTTGACAAAGATACAGGGGTTGGCAAAAATTCAGGTTGGCAAATTAGAGAAGCAAATAGCATATTTCTGAGCACCAGAGCACTTAGCACTTTGGAGCAAAGATACAGAGAAACAGTGCTTTGGCAATTGTGGACATCATCATCTTACAGCCGAAGCAGAGTACAGTTCAAATCGAGTACCGGTGA
>MNCI01008612.1:50850-100569 GCA_015680685.1 Gnetum montanum
GGAATATCGATCGGTATTTCCAGCTGCCGACGTTTTCTGTCATTACAGTAATCTTATACATGTTCCACCTAATGAGTTGCATATGACTCAAATCACATGGCCTTTCCAGAAATGGGGGTTAGACATCATCAGACCAATAACTCCCCCAGCTTTAGCGGGGCACAGTTTGATAATAACCACGATTGAATATTTCATGAAATGGGTATAAGCTATTCCTCTTAGGAAGACCACATCGAAACAAGTATGAAACTTTATCCTCGAAAACATTGTGACTCGTTTTGGCATCCCGATGACTATCATCACTGACAACGTGCCACAGTTCAGTAGTGTCAAAACAAAAATGTTTTGTGAAAGCTGAGGTATTAAACACTTTTTTTCATTACCTTACTATCCTCAAAGCAATGGACAAGCAGAAGCCACAAATAAAACTATCATCATGGTGCTCAAGAAAATGCTTCATCAGAGCAAACGAAGATGGCACGAGCAACTAGTTTTTGCACTATGGGCATACAGAACAACGCATAGGACGCCCATAGGTAAAACACCATATAGTCTTGTTTATAGTTCAGAAGTTGTTTTACCTCTTGAGTTGCAGGTACCATCCTTAAGGATCACACTATCCAAACTCCTCGACTAAGGTCAGACTAATGAGTTGTGCATTATTTACCTCGACTCGGTCGAAGAAGAACACACATGAACACTTGATCAAATCGAGTGGTACCAAAAGCAACAATGACAATGCCATCAAGATGACATCCATAAGTGCCCGATCAAAGAAGGAGACCTTGTACTTAAGGCAGTTCGTGAACACGCGGATAAGTTCTCAGCCAACTAGGAAGGACCTTACTTGGTCACCAAGGTGTACGGTAACGGAGTGTTCAAACTAGCAGACATGGATGGAAACAAATTGGCCAATCCTACAAATCACATGTACCTGAAACCATTCCACGTCTGATGATCTTAAGGTACAGATTTGTCCTGGAATCATGATGATAAACTGATACCGCAGATACATCCTAGGTTATGACTCAAAACTAACACCACAGATTCATCCTGGCATCATGATTGTAAACTGATACCACAGAGCATCTGGTATGACATTAAACTACCATGGTTCTTTCTACTAGAGTCCACTAAGACTATAAACTAGCTTGCCTTTTCATAGTCCGCTAAGACTATAAACTAGCATTGCTCCATCCACTACGATGATAAACTGGCAATGTCCAACAGGTTATGACATAAAACTAATCCATGATGGTCTGCTAAGACTATAAACTGGCAAGATCATTTTTGGCACATTCATCTATTACTGTAATTCATGACATTTCTTCATCGATGCCTGCTACATCATTCATCACATCGGCTCCGATGACAATATTGCTACTCACTTTGTTTGCCTTAAGTTACACATGGTGCCCCCATTTGCATTAGTCACGTTCAACTCATTCACTTGTGGTTTTCTTATCTTCTTGGAATTATGTTTGCAGGACGACACCCAGTGGTGCTCGTACATGGATACGCTTCATTACGGCAACAAGGTCCCACATTGTTTCTGACGCACAAAACCAAGTTAATCAATCTATTCAAAATTACATTTTCAGCCCCCAATACACTCTCGTTCCCTTTCCTACCCAGTTATAGTTCCCAGATACACCAGTACACCCCAAAACTTTGAGCACACTATTGCACACTGCGACACTCTCAAGCTGTCGTAACGTACAACACGCCACATGAGCATGAGTGTAAAATTGAAAGAAAGCTCTTCCTCAAAAAAAAAACCACAAGACCTTTGGCACTTCCCATACAAGCCCCAAGCGGGAAGGCAGTTATCTTGGAAAGAAATACTCGTGTCTCAAACTGTCATGTTTCACCTCACTGCGTAGTTTTGGCTATTGGACAATGGGTTCCCTTAGACACTCCACAAGGGTCCTGTTTCTCCAAAGAACACATCACCTCATCACATGGCTTTGGTTGTGAAAACAAGTTCTCTAAAACATGACACAAGAGTCTCGTTCCTCCAAAGGACGTACTCCTCATGCCTTGGTTCCAAGTCTACCAAATATTGGCCATCAACAAGGAACAGCATGAATTGTTTGCATAAGATGAATACTCCTCTCCCACACCAGTACAATCCCTTGATCAATTACCAATCCCACAGTTACAAACATCTCCTCTAGATATCATCTCAAAACTTCATTTCCCAATCCCAAGTACTTCTAAACATGGTGCGATGACATCTGGCCAAGTGTCAAAGGACAATGCTACTAAGTTGCTTGTGATGTTTTGTACTTCTTTGTCGACACTTCTCGAGTTGATTCCTCTAAGTGTCAATAAAGATGGGCCAATGAAACACCACAAAAATTTGAACCTAACACTTTCAGACAAGAATTAAGCTAAGTCATGATGCTTCCCAGTATGACCAAAACTAGCGAACTTCACAAACAACATCAAACAGAGTTGAATCAAGCAAGTAAAAGTTCCCTAAGATCCATTGGAGGCTACATCAACATCTGGCAACAAGAACTATGAGTTTCAAGCTCAAAACACTTAGTCAAAGCTAAGTATACTTCTTGCACACGGACCTACAAGCTCAGCATGCAGCTTAGTGTTTTGACTTTGAAAAGTGGTAGTTTCATGCCTGCACACCCAGCGTGTACGGCCAACATGCATCACTTTGAACAAGGTGGAATGGGCATTTTAGGTAAGATTTTGACAAGGGTGTCAACCCTCAAGGCATGGTTAATGAATCTAAAAGTCCATAGGCTCAGGATACATCAATTTTGGCATCAGAAGGGTTGTCCTTGGCCCTGCATGCCTAGCATGCACACCTAGCGTACACCACAGCGTGCACACCAACAACATGCCCAAAACTTCGTCAAAGTGAAGCCAAAATAAGCCCCCGGATGCCCCAAAGAACCAAAAATACTTAGGCAACAAGGATCCAACTTTAGTGTACAAGATTAAGCTCCAAAATTGTAGTTTTCATGCCCACACACTAGCCTGCACGCCCAGCATATATGACCAACGTGTACACGCTAGCATGCTGCACGCTTGTAAAGCTTCATTCTTTTGCACCCGGTCGATGCTCCACGTGTCACCCAATCCAAAATTCTAGCATCCCATAGCCAATCATCCCATCTCAGATTCAAATTTGATGCCCAAACTCATACAAAAACCCAGATTTTTGACTAGATCAGGGTTCAAAAATTGAGAAATATGGGCAAAAATATAGGCAATCCATAGTTATAGCATCGAGAACACCCACCTTGCATGCTAAGCATATAGTCTTCACGTTGTGCCTGTAGCCCAAACTAGCATACCATCACCCCTCTGCATCCACCAGGGCTCTTCGTCCGCCTTGTGTCAGATTCACAACTGCGTCTAGACCGGTGCATTGTAATTTTCATTATGCAATAATATTTCTGCATTTTTGGCTAAGATTTGTTACAGTTTTCATTCATATTTCCTTATCTCTTGTTTACATTCCTACACACTTGTGTTCTAATTTATATTTATCATATCATTTACGTATAGCCCGACATATCGCACATTGACATATGTTTGGGGAAATCTTTGTCTGATTTGCGTGCAGACCATCCAAGGTACTCTACCTTCATCAGTTCTAGCTCGCCCTCAAGCAAAGGTAGGGTATTCTATGCCTATCTATAGATCTCTCAGTGTCCACTTCATCCCAGCCATGCACCGACGATTTTAGATAGTACACTTTCCAACAACACGGGTAAGCCTACCAAATGACAACGGAAGAGGACGAACGAACAAGGAACAACATCCACAGCCGAAACAAAAGCCACACCAAGTAAGCAATAATCGAACACTGGGATCCCTACCCCTAATCTCAAGCAAACCAAGCCCAAGCCCTCTATGTAAGAGGCCCATCCCTCAACCCACACGAAGGAATCGAAAGCCAACACAATAACCAACAACATAGACTTCGTAGCTACACTAGCCTAGGTAAAACAAATGCTCAAATAGAAGAACACAACGATGAGCTTGTATGACCTAGTCATGACTTCAACTGCTCATCACAAAGCCTTGGCTCAAATGTTATCATCCATTCCTATTATGGAGGACATCCCCGCAAACGAGGAATCCATCCGTGCAATGATTTCGCAACACACACCACAAGGATTGGGTTCAAACACCTTAGCCTTCCGCGATGATGTAGTTAAACGCAACCCCAAACAAGGGGAAGTCATAACAGCTTCATTGTCGATCAGTGTATGTGTTGGATGATGCACCATTCATAGAGTGCATGTTGATGATGGCACGAGAACAAATGTAGTTTTATACTTCATCATCGATAAACTAGACATGGCAGACGAGATTATGCTAACGAAAACCACATGTTTAAAATCGTTCAACGGATCACGTGTCATAGTTAAGGGCACAATCAACTTAGCCTTTGTGGTAGGAGAAAAATTCCCCACCAACATGAAGTTCACTGTCATAGAAGAGATGCCCAGTTTCAACATGATTCTCAGTAGACCTTGGCTAGCACAACAGGCCATTTCCTCACCGATACATCAAGAAATCTTCCTTCCATATGAAGGTGGAAAAGTCATCATACATGGCGATAACACTCCCTTTCAAGCCATCCAAAACATAGACATGTCACAAGTCTTGAAAGAAGAGTCTCTTGATGGAACACCCATGGCAACAAAAGCAACACCTAGAGCTAAAATGCCTGAACGAGTGGTAAAAATCAAAATCCTCCCAGAGCAACCAAAACCTAGCATGCCTCCTAGACCATGTCCAGCTAGGAAACAACCAAACGATCAAGGTTCCCCTACAGCTAAAAACATGTCTGATCCTTGCCCACTCTTCACCTTTGTTCATTGTGCATACATCACCTTTGTTTGCATTGTACTAGCTTACGCATTTACATGCAGCCCAAAAAGGCCTTAAACTAACACGTAGCCTGGTACGAATTTAAACTACCATGCACGGTCCAAAAAGGCCTTAAACTATTGCTTTTCACATTGTTTTAAATTTTTCTTGTGTAGTTAGGTTCTGTTTTCAGTAGTTACTACTTGACATTGTGTTCTCTAGTTTCTTCTTTTGCAGGATCACCTAGACGCACATGCATGCATCCACGCTGATAGTCCTGGCATCATGACTTAAAACTGATACCACCAATAGTTCTGGCATCATGACTTAAAACTGATACCACACATCGTCCTGGGTTATGAAGATAAACTAACACCACACAACACTCATCCGAAATGACAGTAAACTAGCACTCATCTAGCATGACATTAAAATGCCACATTCTTCTACCAGAGTCTGCTAAGACTATAAACTAGCTTGCCTCTTCACAGTCTACCATGACTATAAACTAGCACTACACCATCCGCTACGATGCTAAAATGGCAACATCCAACAGGTTATGACATAAAACTAACCCACACAGTCCGCTAAGACTATAAACTGGCAACATCTTCACCAGCCTACAGATGTATGGCTACATTCAACTACCTATGCTCATCAAATCTTGCTGCATAAAATTGATGTTTTTCAACACTCTGTTTGCCTAAAACTCCATTCTGCCAACTGCATTCAGGTCTGAAGTGTTTCAGCTAACATCACTTGTGGTTTTCTTGTCCTCTTGGAGTTGTATCTATAGGATGACACTCTGAGATGTTCACACACAAATGCATTTCATCACAACGACAAGGCATCACATTATTCCTGACACCCACAATCGAGTTCATCAAATCGTTCATAAGTACATTTCCTCACTCCCGATACACCCCTCAATTACACCCCTTGATACATCCCATTCATCCCCAAAATCCTAGACACGTTGTTACTCACTATAACTCTCTAACTAGTGGCAACACAAAATGATGCAAAACACATGACACAAGCATGAGTACAAAACTGACAGTAAGCACTTTCCAAAAAAAAGAGAGACAAACATCACAAAAAACAAAAAAAAAAGAGCAAAAACCAAAAGAGAAAAATGCATCACAAGGCTGTTGGCTCTTCCCACGCACGCCCTAGGTGGGTAGGCAATTATCTTAAAGGAAACACTCATGTCTCAAATGCTCATGTTGCATCTCACCACATGGCTTCGGCCGTCAACAATGAGGTCCCTTAAAGATAACACATAGGTCTTGTTTCTCCAAAGGATGTATTTCCTCACTGCGTGGCTTTGGCAGTTCACAACAGGTTCCCTTAAACACAACACAAGGGTCCTATTTCTCCAAAGAACACATTCCCCATGCCTTGGTTCCAAGTCTACTAGAAATAGGCTATTGACAAGGATCAACATGACTCGTTCACATGAGGGCATCCCTCTCTGCATTCCCCCTCCCAGTCACAATCCCATGTACTTTGGAAACACGGTGTGATGACATCTGGCCAATGGCCAACAGATAGTGCTAGATGCCAAGTTGATTGTGGTGTTTTGTACTTCTTTGTCGATGCCTCTTGGGTAGATTCCTCCAGGTGTCAACAAAGAGGGGCCAATGAAACACCACAAAAATTTCAACAACACTTTCAGAAAACTTCAAAGCCTCTGAAGCAGCTTTAAAAAACCCACCATGGAGCTAGCAAGGTTCCCTTGGGGCCCACAGATCATGATGGCAAGTCTCGGTGTCAAGAATCATCAGTTTCAAGGTCAAAAAGTGCAATTTTGGCTAAGTACACTGTGCTTATGTTGCACAGCGTAAGGCCAGCGTAACCAATTTTTGTAGCCCCAAAATCAAGTCCAAACAGGTTGATTTTGGGCACCTGGACCCTCCTCGAGCATCATCGGAGTCCCCAGCAGCTCCCAACATCCAAAACTATCAAATTTGAGCTCAAAACTCACCTTTTTTGGGCCATTTTCAATTTCATACGTTGGGTGACAGTTTCATACGCTGCATAGCATATGAACAGCGTAACCAAGTAAAAATGGGACAAAACAGGAATTTTTAGGCAACATCTTCAACATTTGAGCATCCCTTAGTGATAGGCAGCATTCGTACATGTTCACAAGCTTCAAAAAATTTAGTTTTGGGCTTCAAATGTGTCATTTTCAATTTCATACACCGAGGTTATAGTTTCATATGCTGCACAGTGTATGAACAACGTAACAAACCCAAATAGGCCCAAAATGGCAGCCAAACGGAGTCAAACTTTGCATCCAGGTCACCCTGGAGAGCAGGTAGTAATCAGGCAACATCAAACAGGCATCAACATACAAAATTGAGCTCAAAAAAAGGTAGGAACACTTGGTTATGCTGGGGTTACAGTTTCATACGCTACACAGCGTAATGCCCATCATAATCAACCAAAACAGGGCCAAAATGACATCCAAATCAGCCAAAATTTGGCACACAGAACCATCATGACCCATGGCATGTAGATCCACTCTGAAAATGGGTCTTACAGGTTAAAAATGGGTTCAAAATTCATTTTTTTCAAGTCATACGCTGTTAGTTACGCTAGCATGCTTCTAGTAGCGTAAACCCAGTGTAAACACTCTCATACACTGGACGCCAGATGCTGATGCCAGAATAGACTACACACACATTAGAGCCAAATCCATGCACACTGGAGGCTTTGGTAGCCCACAAATAGCACAAAACTACAGATTCGAAGGCCAAACACCCAGATCCATGCTTGTACATTAACATTTGTTGCATTTTTGACATTTTTTTAGTGTTTCAAGTTCTTACACTGGGCATTACACATGCAAGCATAAGAGATCTTGGATGCTGCACTATACATTATAATAATTTTTGTGCATTCCAGTCAAAATGGTGACATGTGTCGCCTGATCCGCATTTCCCGCACCTGACAGCCATGGATCTTCACACAAATCCGCATCCCATGCATCAAAACTGTATAAATACCTTGATTTTCCATGAGGTCGTGGTGGGGAAATTTGATCATAGAGCATCTTGTAAATTTTGTACACTGAACATTCTAGGCAACATTTCATACGTTGGGCATTAGACTTAGTTACGCTGAGCAAGGACAACCTTGGACGCTACAGAACTTGCAACTAGAAACCTGTATTCCCCAGCATCCATTCACATCCATCGGGGCTGATGTCTGACTGGTGGTAATCTGCAACTACATTTGACCAGTGCACATTGTAATCATTTGTAATACACATTATTTACATTTTTCTAGTCATTTTTCAGTTTTCACATAGTTTGCATCATCTACTTTGTTTTCACCATTTACCATTTACATTTGTGACACCTGTTACGCTTGTTTGCAATCTATTTTCGCTATTTGCATTTGTTTACACAACCCAGTGCCATTGCAATTGCGTATACTTGGGGAAGTCCTTGTTTGATCTGTGTGCAGACCATCCAAGGCACTCTGCCTTTGTTTTTTTTCTAGCAAGCCCTCGGGCTAAGGTAGGGTCTTACTGTTTCATCCATAGATCTCTCGACGTTCATTCATTCTAGCCTCTTGCTAACGATTTTGGACTGTACAGCCTTCCCCTGTGTTGTCCTCTGTCGACCCTTCATTCCTTTCCTCTACGAGCCCTACACCACCATCAATAACATGCATTGTAGGAATGAAGTAGTCAGCTAAGGCAACACACGCAAGCTACAATAGAGCATGAGCATTAATACAGTAAAAAGTGAATGAATTGAGATTGACCTGCATCTGTCTCGAAGGGTATTTAGTCTAAATCAACCCCAAGGTGGTGTAAGAACTCCTCTGCTATGATATCCACCAAATGCCTATTGCTTGGTTCAGTGTCTGCAGCAAGTCTCTCCCTTTTGGCATTCTTCCACCTTGGTGGTCTCGGAGAAAAGGATGCGGTTGTGGTCTTTCCTATGGGAAGTTCCACTTTCTATTCAAGAGATTCTGTTACCTTTACTTGTACTTTGAACTTGGCATAGGCCTCAGAAGCATCAATGGAATTTACGAATTCTTTATACGTAAATGCCTCCACAGCAGCGTCCCTGTATATTTTACGATAGGTGGCATGTTCTAGTTTATACATATGTTTATGGTTTTTCTGAGACTTCCCTCATTCGTAAACCCTGGCATTGAAATCTTTCCAATCCTGACAATTTTGGACCAACAAGTCCATTTGCATTCGCTGTTCTATTATTTCGTAGGTGGCTTTAATGTTTTGACATGCAACTATCCAAAATCTAGCATAATCTATCACAACCATGCACCAATCCTCATTATTAGTGTCACAGGCTATGAGGAATTCATTCCTTGACTTGACATCTGCCACCTTAGTGCTCAGGTCGGCCTTCTCTTGCTTAGCTTTTTGGACCCATTTCCATAGGTCCTCGTTGACTCTCTTATACTCCCATAAGGAGCGTGCCGAGTGCAAAGCACATTTGCTGACCTCGTCGTATGCACGACAAGACACCTCGGTCACTTCAAGTAGGAATGTAGGCATGGCATCGATTTTTAAAGGTCGTGTTAGGTCTCACTTGAGTTAAGAGGTTTTCACAACACAAAGAACATGTCAGTCGCATTAGCATAGCAAGGTTAACGAATTTGAAAAAATCTAGCGTAGTAACATGAGAGTACCTAATACTACTACTTACCAACTTTAGGGTCCACCTGCTGAAGGTGGCTGATCATGTCATTGACGATTCCCTGCATGAACATAAACTTATCAGGGGTCTCGGCCCATGATTCCACATGAATCAGAGGGGGTCCTGCAACATTAACAGTGGTGCCTTTCATATAACTAAATGTGTTAGCAAAGGCTAAGATGGGCTATTACAAGACATGCATATTGTTAAAATTACTAGCGTCCAATTATGGTTCCCTTTTCTGTTGATGTAAAAAGATGGCGGCAGCCTTGGTAGAGGTTCCTGCCAGGTCTGTACGGTCTTCTTCTTCATGCACTGGTGCCTTTCCTTTTGACAGACTAGCATCTTTTTTATTCAAGGGAGACTCCTCTTCGTCTCCAAAAATGTCCTCCTCGTTAGTAGCAGGATTCTGCCTAATAACGAGAGCGCCTACCTTAGCGATAGGAGCTCCTTTCTTCTTGACTGGGGCCCTTCTCTCTAAGACTGGGGCCTCCGTGTCTTCATTCGTCGCCCCCGTCTTAGGGGTTGACACCTCTTTGTCGCCTTCTTCTTCTTCCTCTTCTTTCTCTAGCAGCCAAGAAACATGTTTGCATTAGCTCAATGCAGGTTAGCTTGAAGTAGCTACTACGCTACACTACGTTGTCTAGCGTAGCACGGTGTAGTAGGCATTAACAAAGTAGGCAAAGAAATAAACATGAACAAAAGCATTTACCAATGTGGGGTTGCATCCTCTATAGTTTAGGCCACAGTCTCTACCCCTCCTCTTCCTCTATGCTTAGGGTTTCCTTGCTTGAAGCAGGTCTCTTCCGCTGCAACTTATTGGCCACAGTCTCAGCTATGAGACGTTTCCCCCACAACACGCTACTAGCTATAGTAGGGGACATCTCTCCTATGATGTCTTGGCCACGAAAGTTGCGGGCCACCCTATTCTTAGTCATCACAGAGAACGACTCCCTAATTATTTCTGGGGGATCTTGGGCTCAGGTGGTCCGGAGGATCTGGCTGATCCACAGTCTAGAAATCTAGTTACGATTTTGCATGACCTAGGCTCCATTCTCATGGACCACCAGAAACTCCGCGAAATGCTTCAGACAAGCTATGTAAAAAGAAAAACGTATATTGGAATAGGACTCTGGCTTATTATGGAGCCCCAAGATCTCAGTCTGCAATCCTTTACACAAAAACCTGGCCCAGTTGTAGCGAGCTCCCTCTTGCATGATCTCACACATTACCGAGGCCTACTGAATCCCCAAGACCTTCCCCTGGGAAAGCAGCTAGTGGAATACGCAAGCACGGAAGATAGGGTAAACCTCCCTGGTGGGTCCTGCATTAAGCTTCTCCATGGGGAGTCCCTTCCACTCCTTGGCAATCCCTAAACACTGTTGAATGTTCTTCTTCTGAAGGCTCTGCTCCCTCTTGCTCTTTGACCCTATGAGGATGCCATCGGTAAGGACACCGAAGAGGTCCACGAATAGCTGGTCATTGATTTCAATGACCACCTGTACGTCCTGTATGCACTTGCAGAAGTGACCTTCCTTGTTGGAAAAGGAGTTGACTTGGGAAAGCATCTTGGTGGTATGAACGCTTGGATTCGGGGCCAGGAACAGATCCATAAGCCCAACATTTTGGATATTCTGGACCAAGGAGTCTGAAGCTGCACCGCTTATCCAAAATTGGCACACATCTACTTCTCCATACTTGAAGTAGATGTTTGCCTCCTGGTTCTTGGTGACTACCACCATCACCTCCTGGGGCTTTTTTGCCCCTATAGAAGTTTGCACAAAAGTGTTTAGCATGAAAAAACATAGAAAATCCAAAGATTGGAAAGACACTTAAGCATACCAACACTCACTATTTAGCTTACCAGGTCTGTACAGCAACGAGAATGGCGGAAGACTAACTAGAAATTATTCAATAGTGACCAGTTTGAAGGGTGCTCCTCCCTCATACAACCAACCACACTCCTTGCATCTGCTGTAAGGAATGGGGTATAGGTCTAGGTAAGTGTGGTATTCACCCCTGCATTGACCAATCACACCTGCACATAGGTTCTCAGTAGAAGAGGACTTCTGCAGGGCTATCCGTGCTATGGTCAGCACACTCGATTTGTCATGAAGCCCTTCCTTGTTAATGTAGAACCTGGTAATAAAAACATAATGTTATCATTTGGATAATATAGCAAGCATTGCACAATACAGTGGAACAGGGCTGTAAAACTCACCTGCCAACACAGTAGACGATTCCTAGTGGGTTTTGGAAGCACGTTCCCATATAACGTGCAACGAAGAATGTGTTGTAAGGATCGTAGCAGCTATACTCAGACATATCCCAGATCTAGGTCAAATGCCTCAACTCTTTGGGGCGTTGACTAAATCCTTCTCCCTACCTACTAATGATTGCCCCATTCGTCAAAAACCTCAGGATACCCCAGCTTGCCCCAGGTAATAGGGCTTCTATTATGATGGCCACCTCTTCCTCCTCTAGGTATGACCAAATGATCACACTGAAGTGTTGGAGGAGGTATTGTAGGAACTCTTATGCTCATTTCTTGAACCAGACCCCCCGCTCCCCCACACGTGTATGGGGAGGAAGAACATTGGCCACTAGTTTGTTTACGCAACACAGGATCCCTGCAATTTCTAAGACAATTAGAATTGACCTTAGCCCCATCCTGCATACACAACCAGCAAGTGTTAGCATCATGTCCAAGTGCAATGCACACGCAACATAGAAACACCTAGCATTTCAGCATATAGCATAGTATAACCCTCTTCCCGCACATAGGGTAGCAAGAACATGAAAGCTATAGCGTAGCGAGAACAACCTAGCATAGCAATGAAGTGATTAACCCTAACAAGATGATTAACAATATGCCTTGACAAAACACATGTCTTACTACCACATCACGCATGGCCAAACCCTCCTGAGGGTCCTACGCTACGCCATTCAAAAGCCAAGTAACTTAAACTATCCAAACCCCTGTGGTTATGACAATTGTAGCAATGGTAGTTTAGGCAACCTTGCATGCGACGTTAACGTAGCATCTGTACATCTGCCACGGCTGAAATGACAATAGTGATGGTGTAAAGGCCAAAGCAATGACAACGAGATGACAAGAAGCATAGATAACTAAAACTAGATTGCAGAAACAGAAACAAGCAGAAAACAAAAATGATAACAGAATCACAAGGAAACAGAGGAAGCTATGCGTGCTTGTGTCACATGCCCTAGGGTTTCCTTTACCTCCTTAACCTTTGCAAACACCAAGTGAGTGTGTTCCTTCTTTGGAGCCATCCTCCTACTTGCAAAATTCTCCTCGTTGTTATGCAAAAACTGCCTTGCCCTCTATTAGCATGATCACTTTGCCCTCCGAAATTGCTTTGTGCTCCGAATGTGGGCTCTGTGTTGTTATGGTGAAAATAGCAAGTTTAATAGGGGTTAATCCTAATTTATAGAAGTAATGGTAAAAAAGGGAAAACTTGTCGTTCTCTCTCTCTATTTAATGTGGAGTGCACCGTGCAGCATATCATGCTCACCACGACATCATAGTACTGTTGGCATTAAAATATTGGCATGCTTCGAGCTAACCATTTTCTTTCCCAAAAAATGAAAATATATATTCTTTCAGTTACTAGTCCGAAAAGACCTTAAACTAGCAATTGTAGCATAGTTGCAACTTTATTGATACGAAAAGACCTTAAACTAGTAATTGTAGCGTAGTTGTACTTTGGTGGTCTGAAAAGACCTTAAACTAGCACTGCTAGCATAGAGTTTCACTCTAGTTGGTGGTTTGAAAGGACTTTACACTACCAATGTTCTGCACGTTCACAGTTTGCAACGACATTAAACTAGTAGTTTTACATTTTTCCATCGGCAGTTTTGCATTTTTAGCAATTTTACATTTTCGCATCAGTAGTTTTGCATTTTTAGTAGTTTCACGTTTTCGCATCGGTAGTTTTGCATTTTTTTTGTTAGCAGTTTTGCATCTCCATGCCTTAGTGATCTTCCATGACTTTAAACTGGAAAATTTTAATCTTTATATTATACTTCGCTAGTTACATCTCATCGTTGTTTTGCAAATTTTCATTATACACGAGTATTACCAACAGGTGCCTCGTAACCAGGATTTTATCTCATTTTGGCAAGTCGAGCGAAAAATGGAAATCCATCACGATCTCTCTACGCCTTTAGCTTTAGCAGCTCCACATGGCAAGCTCGTAAGATAATTGAACCTAGACCTGATTGACTGGGAATCAACCACAACTAGCACCATAGTGTCCTTAGAAACATCCCCAGACTAGCCCGAGCATATGGTCCAAACCCTAGATTTAGAGGCTGGGGATGTAACCGAGGACCCTCTCGTTGAGACGCCTGTGACCACATCCAAGGGGAAAGTAAAAATGTTAAAACTTAGCTCCCTCTTAGATGCGTAGACACACAAATATGTAGCCAAGATTCTGCAAGAAAACATTAAAGTTTTTTCATGGTCATACAGTGACATGATGGGTTTAGATCCGAGGCTAATACAACATAACATTGTCCTAGACCCATGCATGAAGGTAGTCAAGCAGAAGGCTCATAAGGTTAAACTAGAAATTGCACTGGCCATAAGAGATAAAATCAGCAAGCTATACTAAGCTGGTTTCATCCATGCAGTTGATTACCCAGAATGGGTGTTCAACATCATTGTGGTTTCTAAGAAAATAGGAGGAATACGAATCTGTATAGACTTATGGGATCTAAACAAGGTAATGATCAAAGATGATTTTCCACTTCCAAGCATCGATCAACTCATCGACACTACGGCTGGTCATGCTTTGTTATCCTTCATGGATGGTTTCTCTAGCTACAACCAAATTCGCATCAACCTAGAGCATCAGCTAACAGCAATGTTCATGACCCCATGAGTTACCTTTTGTTACACCATGATGCCTTTTGGGCTCAAGAACGCCGGAGCAACCTACCAGTGAGTCATGACTTACATCTTCAGCTACTACATCCTAGAAACGCTAAACGACTACGTGGATGATATAGCGGTCAAGTCCAAAGAGGCCACTAATCACCCATGCAATCTAGGAATAGTCCTCAAGTGTTGCCAAATGCATGATCTATGCCTCAATCCTAAGAAGTGTGTCTTTGGGGTGAAAATCAGACGTATGTTAGGGTTTGTAGTATTGGAAGATGGGATACGGGTGGACCCTAACAAAGTTAAGGCCATCGTCAACCTGGCACCTCCTACAAACCTTAAGAAATTATGTGGTTTGCAAGGTAGGGTACAATTCATCCAAAGGTTTATAGCAAAGTTAACTAACAAGTTACACCCCATGCAACATCTTCTAAAGAAAGGGATTAACTTCGAATGGATAACTTAATGCCAACAAGCCTTCGATGACTTGAAGAAAGATCTTTTGTGTCTCCCAACTATGCATTTGCCATAGAGGGATAAGCCTTTCTTCGTCTACCTTGCCACCTCCAACACATCTATCGTAGCACTGTTATGTCAGAAATGAGACGATGGGTCTGAGGTACCGATGTATTATCTGAGTCATGCATTAATAGTGCATGAGGCGAAATATTTGCCTTGCCTTAGTATTTGCGTTAAAAAAGTGAAGGCATTACTTGTTTCATAGTACAATTAACATCATTTGCAAAGGCAACATACTCTAGGCTATTACAAACAACCTGTATGAAAGTAGCAGGATAGCCCGATGGAAAGCAATAACTGCGGAGTTCAATTTATACTATGTGAGCCAATCATCGATGAAGGGTCAAGCCATAGCCACCCAACTTACAGCCTCACCCATCGATGACCAGCAACCATAGATCCCAAATTCCCAAACAAGCATGTTGGTACTATCAACGCCAACCCATCGCACCTAGAAGCTACTTTACACTTCGACAGTGCCTCAACCACGTGAGGAGGTAGTGCATTTACCTTCATTACATTCCCCTCTGGGGAAATGCACCCGTTTGCTTATTGTTTTACATTCCCTTGCACCAACAATATGGCAAAGTATGAGGGGCTACTTAGAGGCCTCTGAGCTGCCCAAACACTATGCATACAACACCTGGCGATTCGCAGGGATTCACAACTGGTTGTAAATCAAATCACCGAGGTATATTCCTGCAAAGCTACACACCTACAATCCTATTGCAATCTAGCAAAAAGCTTGCTTAAGTAATTCGTGACTACATATGTGCAACACGTGCCATGCAAAGAGAACACTATGGAAGACGCCTTAGCCACCCTAGCACTAAATATTCCACCACACTCGTTTGCAAGTCTATCAACTTCGATTGTTGAATGTACTAAGCCTATCACTTAGGCGGGATATGTGGCCTTTATCAGTGCTACGGATACCCAGGAGTGGTATGCCAATATTAAAGCCTACCTACAACATGGCGAGCCCCCAAGCGGACTGACATCTTCCCAGAGAGACACGATCTGTAAGCATGCCCAGCAATATACGCTCATGGGAAATGATGCCCTATGCAAACGTTCCTATGATGGGATATTGCTGGCATGCATGGGTGGGGAGTAGGCATGGAAGGTGATTAATGAAGTAATGAGGGATTGTGTGGTGGACACATAGCACCTAGAGCTATTGTTGTGAAAATTAGATGCCTAGGGTACTACTGGCCCCATATGGAGCATGACTGTCTATCAAAAGTTAGGACGTGTGAAAAATGCTAGAGATATGCAAATCTCATACACGTCTCACCTACGGAGTTTCTCCCAATGCAGATCACATGGCCTTTCCAGTGATGGGGACTAGACCTCATAGGACCTATCACACCTAAGTCCTCTGTAGGGCATAGCTTCATCATCACCACCACTGAGTATTTTACTAAGTGGGTGGAAGCTATCCCCCTAAGGAAGATGACATCTTAGCAAGTCTACCACTTCATCATGGATAACATCGTGACAAGGTTTGGGCTTCCAATGACTATTATGATCGATAATGGACCACAGTTCAGTAGTACGGAAACCCAAACCTTCTGCAGCAATCTGGGTATTAGGCAATCATTCTCCTCCCCGTATTACCCGTAGGCAAATGGGTAGGCAGATGCTATAAATAAGTCCATCATCAACTTGCTGAAGCGGATGCCTAACAATAGCAAGAGGTGGTGGCATGAGCAAATCCTCTATGTTCTATGGGCCTACAAGACAACATGCAGAACCATGATAAGTAAGACTTCTTACAGTCTTGTTTATGGATCTGAAGCTATATTTCCTCTTGAGTTGTAGGTACCATCACTTCGGATGATCCTATTTGATGTCGTGAGCTAAGCCCAGAACAATGAGTCGAGAATTATCGACCTTGACTCAATAGAGGAGGAGCGCGCATAAACTTTGAGCTACATAGAGCACTACCAGAGAAAGCAATGACAAAAACATCATGAAAACCCAAATCAATGGCCAATACAGAAGGGAGACCTCATCCTCAAAGTAGTTCGTGGGCATGTGAGAAAATTCTTAGCCAACTGGGAAGGCTCATACATGGTCACTAAAGCCTTTAAAAATAGAGCCTTCAAGCTAGCAGACATGGATAGAAACGAGTTCACAAACCCAGTGAATCATTCGTACCTCAAGTTGTACTACATCTGAAGCATGAACATGGTAAGCATCGTCCGCTACGACGTAAAACTGGCAAAGTTGGCAATCGTTTGCTACGACATAAAACTGGCACAGCTCATCCACTATGACGTAAAACTAGCATAGCTTGTCTGCTACGATGTAAAACTAGCACAGCTCATCCGCTACGATATAAAACTAGCACAACATGTCTACTATGACGTTAAATTGGCACATACGGTCTATTGGGACCTTAAACCAGCACAGCGGTCCACTGGGACCTTAAACTAGCACACGGTCTACTAGGACCTTAAACTGGGTTTGCAGGATGTCCCCAGCATGCATCTGTGCCAAGTACATACCAAGCGAGCGTGCACAGTGTCAACATGGGGCGGGATGTTGCAGTTCTAGAATGCAGTTCATGATGCAATGAGAACATGATTTAGAACATATGAAACGTCGCTACTCCTGGCACCTTGCTAATCTCCTAGAGATGTCGTATGACATCTCATTGACCCCCTAGACCTACCGTCACCATGGTCCATCACCTTGAAAGTAGTTCCTTAGTCAGTGCCTACTACTGAAGTTCCTGCAATATTGTGGCCCAGCCACAATATTGTTACCCTCCATCTCCTTGCTAGCATTTGGGCTCAAGCGATGTTTAGCTATGTGGTAGCTGACCCCATAGCTAAACTAAGAATGCATGCCTTTGGCAGGGATTTTAAAGCATCCACACTCACAACGACTTCCCACTCCTTCGATGCCAGCTCCTCCATGCTAATGCTGCCAAGGCCGGTGCTGGCCCTCCTACTTTGGACACCATGCACCAGCAAAGGTGTCCAAGAGCTTCAACAAAATCTGCAGTAAGCAGGATGTTTGCCCTCATTTTGCATCATGGTTGTTTCTTCTGGTTTACTCTCTGTCGTGTTTGCAGGGTGCGGCCGAAGGTGCGTCTCACCACGGCAGTGAATGCTACAGCATTGCAAAGTGACTATCTTGACTAGCTTGGCTACTTCAGAGTGTACACCCTACCCTACCTTCTAAGCTCCTTCCCTTTACCTTACTCCTTACACCCACAATTTCTACTCGTTCCTCTCTTTTACAAGCTTTTCTAATGCCTGTTAAGCCCTCCTGTTTGCTCAACTGCAAAACCCATAATGTGCGTAACATAGCTCACCGCATGGGAAGCATCTATAGGTAGGTTAAAGCCCCCACGCAGATGTAACACAACTCATTATGGGAAAGAAATGCCTATCCTGCAACAAGGTTGTTCGCAAATGTAAACGATAAAACAACAAAAGGAAAAAGTGTAAGAGAGCAAAAATGTGCCTAAAACAAATGGAACGTAAGCTATTTCGTAATCACCCTCTCCAAATGTTTCAACAAAGAGATTGAAGGTCAGCAAAAGTAAAGATGAAAATGTGAACAACTCCCTCGTGAGCACTTTGATGAGGGACTCTGCTAAGCCTCATCTTTACCCTTTTCCTAAACTTCCTTCCTCCCTGCTTTGTCCTTTCCCCCTGCAAAAACCAATGCAACACTCTTAAGCATAGCTAAGTGACATCTTGACAATCACTGCACAATAATGTTAGCATTTTGTCTTCCATGGTGTTTTGTATTTTTTGTCAACGTCTCTCGAGTCCATCCTCCAAACGTCAACAAAGAGGGGCCAATGAAACACCCTAAATTTTCAGGGCATCCTTACTTCACCAGGTTGTTGCAATTTAGGTGACGTCATGGAAATTCATTAGGAGATGGATGTTCTGGGCCTTAGGTTATGCAGTTTGGCAAATTTTCTAGCTGGGTAATTCGTCTAGCTGATAGCCTACATAGAAGCAATGCGGAGAGTTGTCGGCGATGCTCTAAATGCCCAAAATAGTTTGGCAAGTTTTCTAGTTAAGGAGTTTGCTACGCTACGCAATGCTATATAGCGTAGTAGGGTTTAGGAGACAGTTATTCAAATAGTCAACCATAAATTATTGCAAGACAAGGTGTTACACTATGCTATGCTACACAGCATGGCATAGCATAGCAAGAGTAAGATAGGAAGGCTCAGCTTACTTAGTGATTTCCAATTGCACTAAGTTAGCACCTCTGGCCTTTGAAAACAGTTGCTTTGCTTGACCCCAAGCTCTTCAGCAATGGCTTCTTCACCAGAAAATAACAAACTTAGTAAAAAGCAAGCCATGTTAGTTGCTACGCTATGCTACGTTGTATAGCATAGCGTAGCAACTCTACTGGAGCAATGAAAGACATCTCAAAGGGTGGGATCAGCAAGTTCACAAATTTCACAGTGCAAAAGGCAAAGTTTGTAGATTGTCGACATTTTTGTAACTAAGGCCAGCTGCTATGCTATGCTACGTAGTGTAGAATAGTGTAGCAAATATGCAATAAAAAATCAACATGCTTCAAACGTTTCCAGCACATGCAATAGGACGCAACGCAAGTTTTTGCTTCAAACTAATGGCTACGCTATGCTACGCTGCATACTGTAGCACGACGTGACAAGTTGTCATGCTACGCTACAAACCATGGCACGGCGTAGCAGGCAGTTATGCCACATCAATGCACTTCACTTAATTGCACCATTGGCACACATCTCCAAACTCTAACAGCGTAATTACAGCATGGCAGGTTCGCAATTATAGCATGGCAGGCTCGTCCAACAAACATGAATGTCCAATGGTCATGCATGCTCATGCAACATAGACAAGTCAACATAGGCTCAGGGCACATGGCTTCCAAACCTCATCTTTCATATGCCCTTGGTCCTATAAATACCCCAATGAGCAATGCTCTAGAGGATCCTTTTTCAATCTTTTTGATGACAAGTCTGCTAGTTGGTGAATTGGCTGGCAATCAAGAAAAAGTTGGCATTGTATTCCTGAGCATTGTAAGCATCTTGTTTGACACTACAAATAGTTGGCATTCTCGTTTGGCATTCTACTCTACCTTCTTTTTGCTATCCTCATAGCATTCTGCATTGTTGACTCTCGGGTCTGGGTTCAAGCATACAGTTGTATTACTCTAAATGTCTTGGTTACCTTTGGGATCTCTGCGCCTCCCAATGTCGTGCAATCAATTGTATCCACCTTGACAGAGTGAAGTCATAATCTTGAAGTGGTGAATTCTCCTAACTGCATTTTACTTTGTTTTCTTTCTTATCATTGCATTTTTACATTTTTTTCTATCCCTCTTGCATTTAAAGTTATCATTTTATGCTAGAAGTCTCATTTTTAAATTATCCATTTAAGAAAGGTTATATTAACACCGACTAAGTCCCTGTTTGATCGACTAGACCGTTCAAGGCACCCCATTTATGTTTTATCCAACATGGCCCTCACGTGGATACGGGGTTAAGATTGTCAGCGATTGACGACCTCTTGGTTTTTTCCTGATGTCGACGTTTTCGGTTGCAGCAGAGACTAGTGACATTACCAAAGACTCTTTAGTTGAGATTCCTATCACAACACATAGTGATGAGGAGAAAATACTAAAACTAAGTTCCTCACTAGAACCTCAATAGGCTCAATACATTACCAAGATCCTTCAAGATAGCATTGAGGTCTTTTCCTAGTCACATGAAGATATGCTAGGTCTTGACCCATACCTAGTGCAACATAACATTATAATTGACCCTAGTATTAAGTTAGTTAAGCAAAAAGTTTAAAAGATTAGACCAAATTTAGCCTTGATAGTTCATGATGAGATCACAAAACTGTATCAAGCTAGTTTCATTCAAGCTGTCAATTGTGCCAATTAGGTGTCCAACATAGTGATAGTTCCTATGAAAAATGGGAGTATACATATCTATATTTATTTTCAAGACCTAAATAAGATAACTGAAACACCATAAAATTTTGGGACTCTCATGATTTAGCAGTCCTGGGATTTGGGCAAGGGTTCCTACAAGCATGGTGTCATGTTGGACCATGTAGAAAATACCCTATGTGGCACGGTCAACATGGTATCAAACCACAAGGCTAGTTTGCATGAAAGAGGCATTGGGGGTAGACAGTATAGTTCAACAAATTTTCTATCTCCCAGGCTGACAAGCTTACTACACCTTCTACCATGCCTAGCTTAACACTTGACCCAGCTGATGGTCTACCTAGGGACCATGCTAGAAGCTGTCGAAGGTGTTTAGGATGGACTAAATAGTTTGGCAAGTTTTCTAACTGTAGGAACCTACTATGCTACACAACGTAGCAGGCCTTAGGGAGATTGATTGCACCCAAAAGATGCAGATTGATAACAATTCATTCCTTCAGGATATCTGCCCCACTTCATCCTTGATGCATGAGAAATGTGACACAACAAAAATGTGGTAAATTTCATCAAAAATCCTCTTCACTTAAGTGCTATGCTATGCTACACTCATAGTGTAGCACAGTGTGGCAGGAATGCACTCTACTGATACTCCTACTCAGATGGCTTTGATGGAGTAGGCACATTTGCCCATGCTTCAACCATCAAACAGGTTTGCTCTATCGATACACCAGGACATGACTGACATCCTGTGACAAAACATTTGCAAGATTGAGTTAGAATCCCCAAATTGGGTGCTACACTATGCTACGCTATGCAGCGTAGCACAACATAGCAAGAACAGAACATACAAAGGCCCTCTACCAAGTGGTTCTAGCAAGAGGATTTCACTTGGCCACACTTCAGCCTCCAAAACTGCTTGTCCCACTTAGCCCTTGGGCCTCAAGTAAGGTTTCTTGACAAAGCATTGCAGATCAAACGAGGATGCATGTCAGAACAGCTACTACACTATGCTATGCTACACAACGTAGCACAACATAGCAAGGACACAAAGCACCAAAGTGTCCAAATGATAAACTCAGTAGATCCTAGGACCTTCCAACATAAAAGATAGGGTTGTAGTTTCTTGCCTGGCCAAACCTCAAATAGGTATTCTTAGCTTTCAGGCAATATTTCTCTCAAGACTGGTGGCTATGCTATGCAATATAGCATAGCATAGCATATGGGTGCTTACACTACTCCAATATGTTGGGCAATGTAGACAATGTAACACCCACATGGAAGTCCCAAGATATCTTCGATTAGCTCCAGAACCTGTTGGCATTGGTTACTCTTGTTCTGGCATATCTTCAAAGGAAAAAATCAGCAAGTTTGCCTTGCTTTGCACCCCTTGACTATCCCCTAAAGTTGTCCCTATGCTTGACCCGGCTCACAAGAGTAGGGACGATATAGTCCTAGAGCATAGGCTCCATTTTACATTCATTATTGGCATTTTTTCCTTGTAACAAATGTGGCAGTTCACTGGATTTTGGCCCATGCATTTTCAGTGGTATGGTCATAGCATAGTAGTTTTCACACCCAGCATAGCATAGTCACATTTGTGCTCTATGGAACCTAGGACACGTGCCATACAAACCATGTTTTTCTCCCTCTCCTGGCCCTATAAATACCCTGGTGAACAATATTCAAAGGGTTGGCTTTTGGGACTCATCTTTCCAGTGGTTGGCTCCTGACATTTTTAGCATGGTTGGCTTTATGAGTGTGTTTGGCATTCTGGCATTTTGGCTTCCTGGTAATTAGTTGTGACAAGGAGATTGGCAAGTAGAAGGCTCTTGTTAGTAAGCTGTTGATAGCAGTACAAGGAGCTATGATCATACCACTTCGTTGCAAGCTGTGCCTATCCACACTACCATATGTTGTACACCTTCTTCAGTTAAGAAAAGATCAAATCCCCTAATCCTAGGGTAGTGCACTTCCTCACTCAAACCTGTTTCATTTTCATTTTGCTATTTTCATATTTTGCACTATTCTCCATCGATTTACATTTGAGGCTTATCGCTCAACTCACACATAATGTCTTTAAAACAATCATTTATAGAAGGTTATTGTACATCGATTAAGTCTCTGTTTGATCAACTAGACCATTTAGGGCACTCCATTTCTATTTACTCCAACACGGCCCTCGCACAGATCCTGGGTTAGGCTGTATGCCTAGTGACCTCTCGGTGTTCTAGCCACCAAATTTTTTGGTTGCTACAGTTTTTGGCTCTAGAAGGAGGGCCCTTTGTGCGCTTTCTACATATCATGGGTAATCCTACACATTGTCTATATCCCACCACCTACTAGCATAGATGTGACACCCTTGTGGTTATCTATGCATAGTGTGATGCAGACTAGTCGCAATGATGGTTCCTTTGGGACCCGATAAGATGAAAGCCTCCAATCGTTTACTATACCATGTTTTCTCTATTTACTATCCCACATTGCTTGCACCTCATGTGACTTAGCAAACCTTCTAGTGTAGCAAGTGTAACTTCCCAGAGTACCCAGTTTTAGTTTCTCTCTTTTATAGCTTCCATATTATGACAGAAGATGATTCCTACAACCACTGCCACCACCACCTCGAACCTAGAGGTTCCCTACTCAGTCCAAAACATGAAAAGTCCTGAGCGACCACCTAGCCCAGTGTTGGCATCACGTTAGTCCCTTAGACTGTGGCACTTTTCACCTAAGCACTTGACACAAGATGCAAAGTGATATGATTTCCTCTGTGCAAAAGTCCAGGAGAATCTACCCTTGGATCGCCAAGAACTCGAGGAAAAACGTAACTTCAAGTTCCTCCATCGGAACTGGAGGGAATTCATCCCTACCCTTGATGTCACCATCCCATTGACTAAAGCATATCAATGGGTCTTAGACCAATTGATGCAAGTGAGTAGGTCTAGGAAACGGGACATAGCGTCCCACTATGATGAAGTGTTCCAGGATAGACAAGAAGACTTGGACTCTCACTTTGAAGGTGGTGGCTAGACCTACGCTACAATTATCCCTCCCACTACTATCTTTTGATTGAACACATTCTTTTCTTCTATTCCCTTCATGGTTACCACAACCCCACCACATCCTACACCTTTGTCAGCCATGGGCAGCCATCCCATACATTCAACATACCAGCAAGTGGACCCTTCAACTTCTTTCCCAGTCACACTTCCTTCCTAGTCTGCCCCAGCATCATACCCAATGTTAATCACAGCTATGCTACCATATTTCCACACTCTACCCACATCACAATCACATTTGAGCTTCACCCCTGGTCCCTCGTCTACACCCATCCCACCACCAGTAACTAACCCAGTCTCAACCGCATGGTGGGTGCCAACGACTTCTTTCCCTACTACGCAACCTTCTCTAATGTTATACTACATGCAACTTGAAGCATACCAACCTCTACATGTAGTACAACTAAACACAGGGCAATGGGCCACCTCGCCAACCGGGCAAACTACCAACCCCACAACGCCACCAACGATTGTCGCCCCAATAGCGCCACCCTCTAGGTGGTGGACTACCCAAGCAGCACCACTTGCTGGAGTGGCTCTAATGGTGTCCCCCATGGGATAGGCTACCACCCCAATAGTGTTGCATATGATGGCTACTTAGGTAGCCTCGTAACCCTCCACAACATCTCCAGGTTTGGATTAAGCTTTCCAACTCATCCAAACCCTAACTGAAGAAATCAAGCGACTTAAAGTCGCTAGTTCTGACATTGTATAGGTCATGGAATTTTACCATGACAACCCTATCAGTTAAGCCATGCCTATGCTCACATTGCCCCTTAGGGTGCTGCTTCCCCAATTTACAAAATACAATGAAGAGGATGACCCCAATGTGCACTTGGTAACATTCAAGTCTGAATCTCTACTCTTGCAACCATGGCCACACATCATCATCTACGTCTTTGCCATGTCCCTCATAGGAAAAGCTCTAGATTGGTACTGTGCACTTCCACGTGCCTCCATTTTCATCCTAGAAGAGCTGTTAAGCCAATTTGTGACCTGCTTCAAATACAACCTAAAACTGGAGGTCACATTGGATCAGCTCATGAGTGTTAAGTAGGGCTTGTTGGAATCTGTCCAGAGATTCATACAACGGTGGAGCGTGACCCTGAATGAGATACGTGAGCCTATCGTTAAGGCCCACTTGTTGGCCATCTTCAAGGGAGCAATAAATAACTTCATCAAGTCTAAGCTCTATTACCTAGCTCTGTGCTCTCTCAATCAAGCCTTTGCTCAGATCAAGAGCATCCAGGATGCAGCTAAAGCTAGCAAAGACCCAGCCTATGTTACATACAAAAACGCACACATCAAAAAGGACAAAGAGAAGGGCAAGCCCGCAATAACCATGGTGGCCGATATGGCTAACGAGACCAAACCCAACAACAGCAACAACAAAAAGGTGGTCATATCACCTGGTAACGTCACATCTGGCTCAAGGAACACTGATCAGCCCTCAACATCAACACCTGAGGCACCAACCTAGCCTAAGCCCAACTTCGAGCAAAAGGATCGCTCCAAGTATACCCCCTTACCCATTAAGCCTTTAGAAGTTCTAAAGAAACTATTGGGAGCTAGGTGTATACAACATAAACAGATGTTGGAGGAAGCAATTAAGTGTCATCAACAGTTCTACAAACTTCTTAGGAACCCCTCCTCGGCCATGCCTAATGAGCTGCCAATCCCTAAGAATTTTAGGCTAGAACAGTTCTGTGACTACCATCAACTGTGTGGTCATGATATGGACTACTTTTTAGCATTGAAAGATAATATCTAATGCATGATCGATCAAGGCAAGCTGGTCCTAGACAAAAGTAGTCTAGTTCACCCCAAGAATCAATCAATGCATGTTTATAAAGATCCCCTGAATGCTAACAACACAGGATATACTATTAATTTCATTGGCATTGACAACAATCCAGAACCACCACAACAACCATTCATGGTGCGTGTGCCTCCTCGTAACGCAGCAACCCTGACAACAACAAAAATGACATCACAACAATTTTTTGTCCTTAAGGTTCCTCCTCATACATCCACCCCTACATCCTTTATGCTCAAAGTTGAACCACTACTTGCACCAAAACCATAGGCACCATTCATCATTAAGGTGCCAAAACATTCAAGTGCCTCTACCACGCAAAGCCAAGCAATGAAAATAGCACTGCAACCTCCTTGTTCAAAAAAATGGTAAGAGCGTTTGGTGGATAAGATGGCTAGGGAACGCACCACCTTAGGTCCCCCCAAGCCTACCCCCTTTTCCTCGATGCCTGTGGCCCCCTCATCATTTGCAATTAGTAAAGCCGCATAGATGCAATCATCACCATCCCGCCCGAGAAAGCATAGTCCTCAACCTGAAACTGCCCCCCCCCCCATTAGGAGATTCGTCTCCTAGGATGAATGGAAGAGAAAAGTGGTAACAAATAAGATGGTAGGCAGGATCTTCTCAATGCCCTCACCCAAGTTAAACAGGCTCTAAAACAGAAAAATACAACTCTGAGCCTGTATGACTTGTTAATGACTTCCGCTGTGCACCGCGAGGCCATGGTTCGCATGTTAACATCCATTCCAGTTGAAAAAAACATGCTAGCAAAGGAGAAAGTGATCCATGTTTTCATTCTTCCCTCTACGGCCAAGGAACTGTGGCCAGCTCAATTGACATTTCATGATAAGTCCATTAAGGATGACCCTGAAAAGGGTCAGGTGACAACAATGCCCATGTTCATCACAATTTAGGTCGACCAGTACAAGATCTGAAGGGTACACATTGATGATGGGGCTGCTACAAATGTCATTCCATTTCCCATAGTGGAAAAACTAGGTTTGGTTGATCCAATCAAGTCCATGATAGCTTTATGCCTGAAATCATTCAATGAAGAACTTGTAGTGGTAAAGGGAACTTTCCACATTAACTTTGTGACAGGGGACCAGTTCCCCACAAGTGTGGTGTTCATCGTGGTAGAAGAGATGCCTAGGTTCACCCTGATCTTGGGGAGGTCATGGTTAGCCCAATTAAGAGCTATCTCTTCACCCATACATCAAGAGATCCACTTACCCTACGTGGGTGGGGAAGTGGTGATCTACAGTGACGAAGTAGCCACCCAAACAATAAACAATGTTAACATCAAGCAGGGCTCAGAGATAGTAATATTTGAAAATGAGGCATCTATTCCTACTAAAATTACATGTTTGACTGATGAGCTGGTCAAAAACACTAACTCAAAAAAAGAGACAACGTGGGCTGAGTTGCCCTTCCAAGCCGCAAATGATGACATAGAGGAGTACCAATGCAGGTTCACCTAGCCCTATGCCTTGCCTAACCCACGTCAGGTTGGAAAACAACTACATAATTAAAATTTTTCATACTTCTAATGGTATAGGCTATGTTTTACATCTAGTTTGGTGTGTGCATAATTCACGTGTTTACATTCGATTCACTGTATTTGCATTTTTACATTAAGCCCACTGCTTGCGTAATTTACATTTCCCACACTAAGTTCACTGTGTGCATCATTTACATTTTACAATGAATTCACTATTTACATTAAGTCTACTATTTGCTGATTTGCATTTTATGTTGAGCTTGCTTGCTACATTTCCCTTGTCACCAATACCTTACATAAGGCCTGAAATGGCCTAAAACTAGCAATGGCCTGAAATGGCTTAAAACTAGCAACAGCCTGAAATGGCCTTAAACTACCATCGCAACCTGCTAAGGCCTAAAATTGGTAACTCCACTCCTCAAAATAGATAGAAAAAAATTTCTTTCATTAAGAAATGGCCCAAAATGGCCTTAAACTATTATTGCAGTCTGAAATGGCCTTAAACTATTGGTGTGGCCCGAAATGGCCTTAAACTATTGTTGTGGCCCGAAATGGCCTAAACCTAGTGACGACCTGAAATGGCCTAAAACTAAAATAAGAAGCCCCCAAGGGGCCCAAAAAAACCAAAGAATAAAAATAAATATAACACATCAACCAAAGTGAAATAAATTCTCTTACATTATACTCTTTATTCAATGTCAATCAATAATGTTTACAAAAAAAATTAAAATCCAAAGACAAAAATAAAAATCTCATGCCACCACACTATGAGTCTTCATCGGCACTACCATTCCCTGTTTCATTGGGTCTTGCATCTTCGTTTGGATCCTACGTCAAAAAGAAAATAAAACAATGAATCAAAGCTACAATAAAGGCTTTTATAAAATAAACTATGACACAACAAAAAGTGACTAACCCAAGATGGCCCCACATCCATTTTAGAGGGTATCCTATCCATGCCAACCACAAGACATCGCAGGATCTCCTCCTCAGTGAGGTTGGCCCAATTCTTATCTCCTAGATTAGCACTTACTACAACCTTCCCTTTTTCCATAGTTGTCCATCTTGGTAGTCCTGGGGAAAAGGTGGTGGTGGTGGTCTCACTAGTAGTAGGGTCATTTCTCTTTCGGGAAATTCACTCACCATCACCTATTGCATGAATTTTTCATAAGCTCTAGAAGCATCGATGATGTCAAGGAATAGCTTGTGTGTATGCAACTCAACAACTACATCTCGGTATTTTTTACGATAGGTGGCATGTTCCATTTTATACATGTGCTTATGGTTCTTCTGTGCCTATCCCCATTCATAAACCTTTGCGCTATAATTCTTCCAGTCTTGGTTCTTCTGGGCTAGAAGGTCCATCTGCATGCACTGTTCAATGATCTCGCGAGTGGCCTCATTTTTACTTCGTACAACTATCCAATATCTTGCGTAGTCAATGACTTTCATATGCCAACTACCATAACGAATGTCACAAGCCAATAGAAATTCATTTCTGGAGCAGAGCTCCCCCACCTTAGTGGGTAGGTTGGCCTTCTTCTTCTCAAGTTTCTGTACCTTCCGAGTACAACACACATTTACTTGCTTCATCGTATATGTGACAAGGTACTTTGGCTACCTCTAGTGGAAGTTCAAGCACAATGTTGACCTCAACGACTTGCCTAGGATCCCACTTGAGATGAGAGGCTGCCAATCATACATGGGAGAGCATTAGTCACAGTGACATATTAAAATTACAATAACGTAGAGAGCCTAGCATAGCAATTCTAACATACCAATCTTCGGATCGATCTGCCTTAGGCGATCGATCATGTCATCAACCACTCCCTTCATAAAAGTGAATTTGTCGAGGGTCTTGGTCCAGGGTTAGAGACAGATTGAAGAAGAAGGGCCAAGGACATCAACAGTGATGTCAACTGCATAATAAAACATGTTAGCCATGGTTGAGAGGACAACAACAAAGTTGGTGAACAACTTAACGATAGTGTAAAGCTCCTACCCAACAAACCCTCAGGGGTGATAGTGGGAGGGTCACCCATTGACACACTATCAAACAAGCGGTCAAACTCACCAACATCAAATTGAAGCTCCTCTCTTTCCAACTAACCCAAAAGTGTGGTGACATCCTCAACACTCATGTGCCCCTCAGGTACTGAACCACATTCTGCAAAAAGGTCATTAGCAGGGGCCTCTTCCTCTATGACGAGGGCCTCTTCTTCTACATTCAAGGCCTCTTCTTCCTCTTTAGCAAGCACCCCTACTCCAGGGGCCAAAACATCTTCCTCTTCTTCTTCTTCTAATAAAACATAATCATAATAAGTAGGATACTTCAACTTGAAACAGGCGCTACGTTGTGTGATGCTACATAGCATAGCACTGTGTAGTAAGTGCTACGCTAACAAAATAGTCAAGCACACTTAACAATTGGGGGCTGCACTCTACGAACTTTGATTCACAGCTTTTTCCCCCTCCCTTCATTCATACAGGGAGGTTCTTCTACAAGACGAGACTTCTTACACTGTAGCCTAGTCTTCATTATTTCTACAATGAGGCATTCCCCCTTTAAGACATTACCTATGTTAATGGAAGGTGCCTCTCCCACACTACTCTGGTGATGAAAGGGTCGTGCCACCCAATCCCTTGTCGTTATTGAGAGTGATTCCCCAATAGCTTTTGGGGGGTCCTGGGATTGGGTGGTGTAGAAAACCTGGAAAATTCATGGCTTAGATATCTGTTTATGATCCTACTGTATCTAGGTGCCATTTTCATGGATCACCAGGAATTTTTTGAATCATCGCAAGCAAGCTACGAAAAAGGCGTAGTGCACATTGAAGCAAGAGTCAAGGTTCTCATGAAGCTTGACCATTTCACCATGAAAGCCTTCTAAAAGGTACCTAGCCTAGTTATAATGGGTCCCTTCCTCCATGACCTTCCTCATTATCCAAGCTTACTAAACTCCAAGGATTTTCCCTTGGGAGAGTGGCTTAGGGAAAGCATGGGCACAGAGGACAGGGTAAACCGTTTGGGCCACCGCCAACTCGACCTTGTGGATGTAAATCCTCTTTCGGTCCTTGCTTGTCCCTAGCCATTCCACGATATCCCCTTGATGGTTTGCATCTTTCCTACATTTTTCTCCTACAGGGAGATGTAGTGACTAAAAATGTTAGTGGCTGAAACATTGAGAGGTCATCAGGCATACAGCCTAACCCCGTATCTATGCAAGGGTCGTGTTGGATGTAAATAGATGTGGGGTGCCCTGAACGATATGGTCAATCAGACAGGGACTTAATCAGTGTACAATAACCTTTCGTAAATGTTGGTTTTAAAGCTATTATATGTGCATTGCATGATAAGCGATAAACATGAATCAATTGAGAATAGTGCAAAACATGAAAATAACAAAACAAAATGAAGTAGGTTTGGGTGAGAAAGTGCACCACCGCAAGATCGGGGGATTTGATCTTTGTTTGAGTAAAGGAGGTGTACAAAAGATGGCAGTAGGGATAGGCACAACTTGCAATGAAGTAGTATGGTCACAGCTCCTTAAACTGTTTTCAACAACTTGCTAATAAGGTCCTTCTACTTGCCATTCTGCTTGTCAAGACTAATTGCCAAGAAGCCAAAATTCCAGAATGTCAAACATGCTCAAAAGCCAACCATGCTAAAATTTCTAGAAGCCAACCATGGAAAATATGGATCTCAAAGCCAACTATGCAAAAGCCAACCCCTTGAACATTATTCACTAGGGTATTTATAGGGTCAGGAATAGGAGAAAAACATGGTTTGGATGCCACGTTTCCTGGGTCCCACAAAGTGTAAACGTGACTATGCCATCCTACTATATAATGTTGGATGTGAAACCTACTGCACTATGACCATACCATTCATGTTGCATGTGCCAAAATCTAGTGAACTACCATGTTTGTTACAAAGAAAACTTCCAACAGTGAATGCAAAGTGGAGCCTGTGCTCCAAGATTACGTCTTCCCTACTCTTGTGAGTAGGGTTAAGTGTAGGGAGAACTTTGAGGATAGTTAGGGGGTGAAAAATAAGGCAAGCTTGCTGATTTCATCTGTTGGTGAGGTGCCGATACGAGAGTAACTGTTGCTAACAAGTTTTAGAGCTAACTGAAGATGTCTTGGGGTTCCCACATGAGTGTTACGTTGTTTATGCTATCCATCATATTGTTGTAATGTCAACACCTACACGCTATGTTGTGCTACACTACGTAGCATAGCCACCAGTCTTGAAAGAAATCTTGCCTAAAAGCTAAAAATACCTATCTAAGGCTTGGCTAGGTAAGCAACTGTAACCCTATCTTTCATGCTAAAAGGTCTTGGTACCTACTGAGTTCTTCCTTGGGACACTTGGGTGTTTTGCATCCTTTTCTGTAGTGTAGCACAGTGTAGTAGCCAATATGACATGCATCCTCACATGATTTTGCAATGCTTTGTCAAGAAACTTTGCTTGGAGCTTGACAGTGAAGCAAGACAAACAGTCTTGGAGGTTGAAGTATGGCCAAGTGCAATCCTCTTACTAGAATCACTTGATGGAGGTGCCTTCATGTGTTCTGTCCTTGCTACGCTACGTAGTGTAGCATAGTGTAGCATCCATCTTGGCTTGGATTCTAACTTAATCTTACAAACTTTTTGTACCAAGATGTCAGTCATGTCCTAGCATGTCAACAAAGCAAACCTATTCGTTGGTTAAAACATGGGCAAATGTGCCTACTCCATCAAAGCCATCTGAGTAGGAGTATTGTTAGAGTGTATCCCTGCTATGTTGTGCTATGCTGCATAGCATAGCATAGCATAGCACTTAAGTGAAGAGGACTTCTGATGCCACATTTTTGTTGTGTCACATTGCTCATGCATCAAGGATGAAGTGGGGAAGATGTCCTGGAGGGCTAAGTTGTTATCAATCTACATCCTTTGGGTGCAATCAGTCTCCCCAAGGCCTGCTATGTTGTGTAGTGTAGTGTAGCATAGCAGGCTCCTATAGTTAGAAAACTTGTCAAACTATTTTGTTCATCCTGAACACTTTCGGCAGCTCCTAGCCTAGTCCCTGGGTAGACCGTCAGCTAGGCCAAGTGTCAAGATGGGTAACCTAGAGGGTGTATCAAGCTTGTTAGCCTAGGAGATAGAAAATTTTCTGAACTATGTGATCTATCCTCAATGCCTCTTTCATGCAAACTGGCCTTGTGGTTTGATGCCACGTTGACTATGCACATAGGGCATTGTCTGCACGGTTCAACGTGACATCATGTTTGAAGGGATCCTTGCCCAAGTTCCATGACTGCTGAATTATGAGAATCCTAAAATTTATGGTATTTTAGGTAACCATCAAAAGGGACACTAAAAAAATCTGCAAATAGTTGATCATTAATTTTGAACACCACCAACACATTGTGAACACATGTGTGGAAGCGGTTAGCTTTCTTAGAGAAGGAATCGGCTAGGGAAAGCATTTCTGCAACTGGGACACTTGGATTTACAACCAGAAATAAGTTCATGAACCAGCCTCTTGAATGTTGTGAACAAGGATGGCTGGGGCCCCATTGCATAGCCAATGCTGAGTCTCCTCCACCTCCTCGTTCTTGAAGAAGAGGTTGGTATCATCACGACTAAAGGTGATCACTGTGACCTCTTGGGATTCCCTCGTTACTACATTGGTTAGCAACAAACAAGAAGGTTAGCAAAAGCAAAAGCACATCATCACTTGAACACAGAATAACAAACACACAGTTTACATTACTAGGTTTAAACGGTGTAGGAAATGGTGGAAGTTCCACCAGAACATCTTCAATGGTAATCGGCTGGCACGATGCCCATTCGCTATCTAACTAGCCAACTTCCTTATATTTCCCATAGAATTTGGAATACTTGGTTGGATAGGCTTTAAAATCAAGCCCAAGCTATTCTATCACACTGGCATGCATGTTCCTAGTAGAGGAGAACTCTTGCAGAGCTGTTTGGACCAACACCAAGGTATTCATGTTACCGTGAAGGCCACTCTCATCAATATAAAACCTGGCAACATACAAGAATATAGGTTAGCATTTTTTGTAGAGTAACATGTTAAAATACCTTCACAGGACTCACCCACTGGCACAGTAAACGTTTCCAGGTGGGTTCTGAAAGTAGGTGCCCATGTGACGAGCAACGTATAACATGTTGTATAAATGGTAGCATTTGTATTCAGGCATGTCCTATATCCAACTCAGGTGCCTCAAGCCCCTTGGGCATTGGTCTAAGCCTTCTGCCCCTTCACCCCTGATTGATCTATCAGCCATGAAATTCAGAATGCCCTAGTTTGCCCTGGGCAACAACATTTCTATAAGTACAGCCACTATCTCAGTCGATAAGTGTGACCATATGATCACACTAAAATGGTAAAGGAGGAACTCTAGGAAGTCCTATGCACCATCCCAAAACTAAACTTCCTGTTGCCCTACCCACGCATGGGGAGGGAGGGTATTGGCCATAGGTTCACTGAGGCAGCACAGGACTCCCACCAGCTCAAGGACAATTAGAACGAGTTTCAACATAACCTTGCATGACAAAGCATCAAATGTTAGCACTATGTTCAAGTAATGATCATTGATGTAGCATAGCGTAACCCTCTATTTACAAATTTTACTTTGGCATGAAACAACGCATCCCACATAGAACAGAGTTAAACATTGCATGTAGCATAGCAAAGTGTCATACGTAGCATAGCGTAGCAACTAGGCCCTACGTAGCATAGCAGGTGCACCCTGCAATGTAACAGTTACGTGCTGCACAACACATCATAGCAGACATGTCGTATACAGCATAGCATAACAATTACACTTTCACACAAGGGTGACAGCTACGTTACGCGTAGCGTAGCAAGGCGACTGCACCTTGTGTAGCATAGCAATGGAACAAGTACAACAAACGCAATGGAACAAGGAGTGTAACTTTAGTAGCATGGCGAACTTAACAATGTAGCAGCATTACAAGCTTGTCAATATAACAGCCTAATGACCCAAGGGCTTGTCAATATAACAGCGTAGCATAACAATAATAAAAATGTTACAGTCTAATAGCATAAATGAAAAATAACTCACAATTCCCCAGGTGTTCCTACCCTACCCTACCGCACGAAATAGCTCATTCTATGCTACGACGAGCATGTGCCATGCTGTCCCAAAAATTTTCAAACAAATAAACCACTCTAATGGTGGTATGCTATGTTGAGCGTGTGCTACGCTGCCCAGAACTACCCAAAACCCTACGATAGTGCAGTCACCATTCTTAACAATGGTGGCTAGGGTAGTACCACGAGCAGTCGTGGCATAGCAACTGTACGGTCGTTGTGGCCAAGTGGTGACAACCACGGTGTAGAAGCCTAAACGGCAACAAAAATAGTGACAATAGTTGCAAAAATGACAATAGTAACAGCAATGGAAATCTAACCCAATGCATTACATAATGGAAATAAGGGTAGCGTAACAACTTACCAAGCAGATGGAGCCTCCTACCACTCCTCAACGCATGCCTTGGAAAGGTGTTCCAAAGTGTCCCTCACTTCGTCCACCTTGGCCAGTCCCTGATGGTTACGTTCACTTTTTTGCACCATTGTCTTACTCACAAATTGGTAGTACCAACCACTATGCTACGCCTATCACGCTCTCTCTCAGTTCGACCATGCTACGCTCTGAGTGTGGGCTCTGACAATGAAAATGACAAGTTTACCAAGGGGTAATACCCTATTTATAGCTAACGTGGTAAAATACTTGTCACTTTCACATTTCGGGTAACGCGGGACACTACTACAGCGTAGCACTACTGTAGCATAGTCCTACTATAGCGTAGCACTCATCGGCAGCGTAGTAAGTGGGCCCACCAAAATTTTCACTCTGTATTTACAAATTTTAAACTTGTTGAAGGTCTGCAAAGACCTTAAACTAGCAATTTTAACCTATAATATGGCTTAGTGATGGTCTACAAAGACCTTAAACTAGCAATTTTAACTTATAGTATGGCCTAGTAATGGTCTGCCATGACCTTAAACTGGCAATTCTAACATTCGTTTCACATTTTAGACTCATTAACGGTCCGCCATGACCTTAAAATAGCAATTTTAGCATTCATTTTACATTTTAGAACAAATGTTACATTATTATGGTCTGCTAAGACCTTAAACTGGCAACCTTAACCTCCTTTACATTTAAAACCTATTAGTGGTTTTCCATGACCTTAAACTAGAAATGTTAGCATCCATCTCATAATATAACATGGTTACGGTCTGCCAAGACCTTAAACTGGCAATTTCAATTTACATACTTTGCATAGTGGTAGTCCGCTAAGACCTTAAATTGGAAATTATCTTATTTTGCATTATTGATTGACATGTTATTGCTTCAAATAGGTATCACTTGACTTGGTTTATTTGCTTATTGTGATAGCTCCAATCAAAAAAATGGCTATGCATGGTGATCTTTGTTTGCCTTTGACCTTAATAGGTCCCTACAACAGATTTACAAGATGCTTGAATTCAGAATTGGTAGACTTTGAGTTATCCCCTCACAATACCATAGTGTCCCTAGAAACATCCCTAGCATGGCCTAAACATCTGGTCCAGGCCTTAGACCTAGAGGCCAGGGATGTGACTGAGGATCCTCTCATTGAAATCCCCATAACTACCACTATAGGTGAAGCAAGAACCTTGAAATTTAGCTCTCTATTACATCCACATGTACACCAAGACATCTCAAAAGTTCTCCATGACAATGTTAAAGTATTTTCATGGTCATATGATGACACGCCGGGTCTACACCCATGGCTCATACAACACAACATCATCCTAGATCCATGTGTCAAGGCAGTCAAGCAAAAAGCTCATAAAATCAAACCAGAGATTACACTAGCTGTACGCAATGAAATCACTCAGCTTTATCAAGCTAGTTTCATCCGAGCGGTTGATTACTTAGAATGGGTATCGAACATCGTTGTAGTTTCTAAGAAAATGGAAGGTATACGAATTTGTATAGACTTTCGAGACCTAAACAAAGCAACGATTAAAGATGATTTCCCATTGCCAAGTATTGATCAACTTATAAACACTATGGCTGGTCATGCCATACTGTTGTTCATGGATGGGTTCTCAGGCTATAACTAGATTCGTATAAACTTGGAGCATTAGTTGTCAACCGCTCTCATGACCCCTTGGGGAACCTTTTATTATACAATGATGTCCTTTGGACTCAAAAATGCTAGAGAAACTTATCAACGAGCGATGAGATACATTTTTAGTAACTACCTCTTGGAGAGATTGAATGATTACGTGGATGATATAGCAGTCAAGTCTAAGAAGGCTATCCATCATCCCAATGATCTCAATATAGTTCTCCAATGTTGTCATCCGCATGACCTACACCTCAACCCTAAGAAATCTATTTTCAGAGTTAAAATCATATGCATGCTAGGTTTCGTAGTATCGAAAATAGGAATATGAGTGGATCCCGATAAAGTGAGGGTCATTGTCAACTTAGCACCACCTACAAACCTTAAAGAGTTGTGTGGGTTACAAGGCACAGTACAGTTTATTAGAAGGTTTATCGTGAGGTTGATGAACAAGCTACACCCCATGCAACACCTACTTAAAAAGGGGTTGAAATTTGAATGGACAAATAAATGTCAACAAGCCTTTGATAACCTAAATAAAGAGCTTTTGCATCTCCCAACTATTGACCCATCACATAGGGATAATCCTTTCTACATCTACCTTGCCACTTCGGATACATCTATTGTTGCATTGCTATGTCAAAAAAGAAATGATGGGTCTGAAATCCCAATCTACTACTTAAGCCATGTGTTAATAGCTTATGGGCAAAGTATAACAAGGTAGAAAAATATTGTCTCACCCTAGTATTTGCACTAAAATGTGGAGACATTACCTGTTTCGTAGCAAGATTAACATCATATGCAAGAGCAATATACTTTGGGCTATCACAACCACTTGTACGAGAGTAGTAGGATAGCCTGATGGAAAGCTATAATGGTGGAATTCGATTTGCATTATGTAGTCCAATCATCAACAAAGGGTCAAGCAATAGCCACATAGCTCACAACTTCACCTATTGACGATCAAGCAATAATAGAACCCAAATTCCCAGATGAACACATCAATAGCCTAAGCCCTGTGCCATCTAATTTCGAAGAAACTTTACATTTTGACGGCGTTTCAACTACACGAGGTGGAAGCACCACTGTAGTTATTACATTTCCCTTCAGGGAAATTTGACCCTTTGCATATCACTTTACATTCCTTTGTATGAACAATGTAGCTAAGTATGAAGGACTCCTTAGGGGCCTCTTAGTAGCCCAAGAGCTAAAGATCCAACATTTGGCAGTCCGAGGTGACTCACAATTAGTTGTTAACTAGATCACTGAAGTCTATGCTTGCAAGGATTCACATTTGCAACCTTATTATGATCTAGCTAAGAGTTTACTAAAACAATTTACAACATTAGACGTTCAACATATGCCTCATAATGAGAACACTGTAGCTGATGCGCTAGCCACGTTAGCATTGAATGTGCTATCGCACTTGTTTGCAACTTTGCCAACTTTGATAATAGAATACACAAATACTATTAGTCAAGCAGCACACATTGCATCTGTAAGTGCAATAGATATCCAAGAGTGGTATGCTAACATTAAGGTTTACCTTCAACATGGTGAACCCCCACATGGCTTGACATCCACTCAAAAGGATGCAATACGAAAGCAAGCTCGGTAGTATGTCCTCATAGGAGATAACACCTTATGCAAGTGCTCCTTTGATGGGATATTGCTAACTTGTGTTGGTGGGGAAGAAGCACAAAAATTTTTTAACAAAATCCATGAGGGACTATGTGGAGGACACATAGCCGCTAGGGCTATGGCAACAAGAATCAGACGCCTAGGGTACTACTGGCCTTGCATAGAATGAGATTGACTTGCCAAAGTTAGGATGTGTAATGTATGTCAATGCCATGCAAATCTCATACATGTGTCATCCACTAAGTTACATCCTACATAGATTACATGGCCATTCCAATGATGGTGACTAGACATCATAGGACCCATCACACCTAAGTCTTCCACAGGACATAGCTTCATCATCACCACAACCGAATACTTCACAAAGTGGGTGGAGGCTATTCCGCTGAGAAAGACTACATCTCAATTGGTTTGCCACTTTATCTTGGATAACATAGTAATAAGGTTTGGTCCTCCCATGAATATTATGACTGACAATAGGCCATAATTTAGTAGCATGGAAACTAAAACCTTTTACAACAACCTTGGCATCAAGCAATCTTTTTCATCGTCATATTACCCACAAGAAAATGGTCAAGCAGAGGCAACAAAAAAAGACATTATTAACCTTCTCAAAAAGATGCTCAATAGCAGTAAGAGGTGATGGCATGAGCAAATCCTCTATGTATTGTGGGCTTACCGTACAACATGCCAAACAGCTACAGGTAAGACTCCATATAGTCTCATTTACGGATCTGATGTAGTGTTACCTCTTGAATTGTAGGTTCCATCACTTCATATGATCCTCTCAAACATTGTAAATGAGACACAAAACAACGAGTCAAGGATCATTTATCTTAACTCCGTAGAGGAGGAGCGTGCCCGAACACTTGGTTGCATCGAATGGTACTAGTACAAGCAATGACAAAAGCACCACTACAATTTACATCAATGGCTGATCAAGAATGGGGAACTAGTTCTCAAGGCTATTTGTGAACCTATAAATAAATTCTCAGCTAACTGGGAAGGCCCCTTCATAGTCATGAAAGCCTATGAGAACAAGGCCTTCAAATTGGTGGATATGGATGGCAACGAGTTCACAAATCTAGTTAACCACTTGTACCTCAAGCCATACTATGTCTGACATAAAGGATTACATCAGGTACAAAGCAAGGTAAGCAAATCATTCGCTACGACGTAAAAATGGCATAGATAGTCCGCTATGACTATAAACTGGCACAACACGTCCTTGGGCTACAACGTAAAATTGGCACCCACATCATGGTCTGCTACAACCTTAAATTGGCCATCCACCATTCGCTATGATGTTAAACTAGCACAGCGATTTGCTAGGACCTTAAATTAGCACATCACGGTCTATTGGGACTTTAAAATAGCACATCTGATGATCTACCAAGATCTTAAACTGTGTTCGCAGTGCCACACCTCCTAGCTCACATCCACGACCCTACGAACAAGCAAGCGTGCACACTTTAAAACTTCCAGACAACACGAGGTGGGATGCTACAATTCTATAATGCAGTTCACATCACTAAGGAAACATCCTCTAGAACACATGCAACATCACCATCCTTGGCATCTTGCTGATCTTTCAGAGATGTCGTTTGACATCTTGTTGACTTTCTAGAGCTACTGCTACCATAGCCACTCATCTTGGCAGTAGCTCTAGTTATCAACACCTGCTGCTAGAGTCCCAACACAATTGTGACCCAACCAGAAGGTTTCCACCCTCCTTCCCTCACCACCATCCAATTCCAAGAGGCATTCAGCTGTTAGGTTTCTCACCTTATAGCTGAACTGTAGGATGTTTACCTTGGGTGAGGAATCCTGAGCACCTACATCATTGTTTTTTCTAGTCTCTTTGGTGCCACCATTTCTAGCCTACTGTGACCAAGATCTGTGCTGGCCTTCCTGCTTTGGACATCACACACCTCAGCAACAATACTCACCACTCCAACGGTGTCTAAAGTAAGCGAGACTTTGCTCTCACTTCACCTCCTGGTCATTTTTCTGGTTTTCTCTTCATTGTGTTTGTAGGATACAAGCCAAGATGGCATTGTTTAGATATGTGCTTTGCCATGAGAGCAAGACACTACATTGTTCTGAAGTAATTGCTCTAGTTAGCTTAGCTACTTGGGAGTGCACATCCTATTCTCCCTTTCAGCCAGTTTAATCTCTATTCCTTATACTTGTAATTTTTCGTATCCTTTTACAAGCTTTCCCAATGCACAAAGCCCCTTCACATGCCCAATCGCCAAGTCCATGGTGGACGTGATGCAACTCATCCCATGTAAAGCATTTGTAAGTAGGTCAAATCCCCACATGAATTTAACATAACTCATCCCAGGGAGGAAACACCTATCCTCCAACAACAACCAGGTTGTCTACAAGTGAACATGGATGTAGAGCAAAGGAAAAAGCACAAAAAATGCAAAACAGTAGAAAAGCTAAAAAAAAAAGGTGCTTAAAAAAATGGCACAGTAGTAGCTTTACACCCACTTTGGCCATAAATCTACCATCTTTAAGCACTTTGACAAGAGGTTAAAGGCCGACAAAGAAACACACCCATGTGTGTTGACTCCCTCACAAGCACTCTAAGGAGGGATCATGCCATAACAATAGCTTTTCAAAGCGTTACACCTTACACTCATTTCTTCCCTGAATATTTTTCCTCAAATCCATCCCTTACCCCGTATCCTACATCACTCTTCTAGTACTCTTAAGTGTAGCGAAGTGTCATATGAGTGGATACTAAAGAATGACGTTGGTGTTTGGTTCTTCATGGTGTTTCATATTCTTTGTCGACATCTCTTGGGTAGATCCTCCAGATGTCAAAAAAGAGGGGCCATTGAAACACCATAAAATTTTGGGACTCTCATGATTCAGCAGTCCTGGGATTTGGGCAAGGGTTCCTGTAAGCATTGTGTCATGTTGGACCATGCAGATAATACCCTCTATGGCATGGTCAGCGTGGCATCCAACCACAAGGCTAGTTTTCATGAAAGAGGCACTAGGGGTAGACCATACAGTCCAGCAAATTTTCTATCTCCTGGGCTGACAGGCTTGCTACACCTTCTAGCTTACCTAGCTTGACATTTGACCCAACTAATGGTCTACCTAGGGACCATGCTAGGAGCTGTCGAAGGTGTTTAGGATGGACTAAATAGTTCAGCAAGTTTTCTAACTGTAGGAACCTATTACGCTGCATAGTGTAGCAGGCCTTGGGGAGACTGATTATGCCCAAAAGATGCATATTGAAAATAATTCAGTCCTTCAAGATATCTACCCCACTTCATCCTTGATGCATGAGCAACATGACATAGCAAAAATGTAGCAAATTTCATCAGAAATCCTCTTCACTTAAGTGCTACACTGTGCTACACTACGTAGTGTAGCACACCATGGTAGGGATGCACTCTGCTGATACTCCTACTCAGATGGCTCTAATGGAGTAGGCACATTTTCCCATGCTTTAACTATCGAACAAGTTTGCTCTGCTGACACACCAAGACATGATTGACATCCAGTGACAAAATATTTGCAAGATTGAGTCAAAATCCAAGCCAAACTAGGTGCTACACTATGCAATGTAGCACAACGTAGCAAGGATAGAACATACGAAGGCCCTCTGCCAAATGGTTCCATCAAGAGAATTACACTTGGCCACACTTTAGCCTTTAAAACTACATGTGCCACTTAGCCCTCGGGCCTCAAGTAAGGTTTCTTAAGAAAGCATTGCAGAGTAGACAAGGATGCATGTCACAACAGCTACTACGTTATGCTACGCTACATAGCATAGCATAACGTAGCAAGGACATAAAGCATCAAAGTGTCCCAATGATGAAATCAGTAGATCCTAAGACCTTCCAACATAAAAGACAAGGTTGCTGTTGCTTGCATGGCCAGACCTCAAATAGGTATTCTCAGCTTTCAGGAAAGATTTCTCTCAAGACTGGTGGCTATGCTACACAGCATAGCACAGTGTAGCATATAGGTGTTTACACTACTCCAATATGTTGGGCAGTGTAGATAGCGTAACACCTGCATGAAAGTCCCAAGATATCTTCGGTTAGCTCTAGAACTTGTTGGCATTGGTTACTCTCGTTCTGGCATATATTCAAAGGAAAAAATCAGCAAGTTTGCCTTTCTTTACACCCCTTGACTATCCCCTAAAGTTGTCCCTACACTTGACCCTGCTCACAAGAGTAGGGAAGACGTAGTCCTGGAGCACAAGATCCATTTTACATTCATTATTGGCATTTTTGCCTTGTAACAAATGTGGTAATTCACTAGATTCTGGACATGCAATTTCAGTGGTATGCTCACAGCATAGCAGTTTTCACACCTAGCATCACACAGTAGCATAGCATAGTCACATTCGCTCTCTGTGGGACCCAGAACACATGGCATCAAAACTACATTTTTCTCCTACTCCTAGCCCTATAAATACCCCAGAAAACAATGTTCAAATGGTTGGCTTTTGGGACTCATCTTTCCTATGGTTGGCTCTTGGCATTTTTAGAGTGGTTGGCTTTCTGAGTGTGTTTTTCAATCTAGCATTTTGGCTTCCTGGAAATTAGTTGTGAAAAGGAGATTGGCAAGTAGAAGGCTCTTGTTAGCAAGTTGTCGATAGTAGTTCAAGGAGCTATGACCATACCACTTCATTGCAATCTATGCCTATCCACACTACCAGCTGTTGTACACCTTCTTCAGTCAAGCAAAGATTAGATTACCCGATCTTGGGGTGGTGCACTTCCTTACTCAAACCTGTTTCATTTTTGTTTTGCTATTTTCATATTTTGCACTATTCTCCATCAGTTTACGTTTGACTCTTATCGCTCAGTTTACACATAACATCTTTAAAACGATCGTTTACAGAAGGTTATTGTACACCGATTAAGTCCCTGTCTGATCGACTAGATCATTTAGGGTACCCTATTTCCATTTACTCAAGCACAGCCCTTGCATGGATCCAGGGTTAGGCTATACACTAGGTGACTTCTCAATGTTCCAACCGCCAACATTTTTAGTCACTACAATAACTATTAAAGATGATTTCCCTTTACCTAGTGTTGATAACAAGAACTACTGTCTAGCCCTAGTCTTTTCATTGAAGAAGTGGAGATATTACCTCTTTAGGAGCTAAGTTAATGTCATTTGCAAGGATAATGTGTTAAGGATCATAATTATCAATGTTTATGAAAGTATTTGGATAACTCGTTGGAAGGCCATAATAGCTAATTTTAACCTACATTTCATCTCCCAGGAATTAATCAAAAGCCAATATATAGTTTCATAACTTATAGCCTCTTCAGTAGAAGACTATGTAATCATTGATCCTAAATTCCCTTATGAGCATGTCAACATTTTTAACGAAGTACACAAAGGTTATGAGGTAATCATGCACTTTAATGGAGCTTCAACTATCCATGGGGCTAGTGCTACTACCATCATAACATCACCTTCTAGTGTAATCCAATTCTTGGCCAAACATTTTTAGTTTTCATGCACCATTACTATGGAAGAGGATGAAGGATTGATCAAAGGAATGATTGTAGCATGTGACCAAGGAATCAAATACCTGATGATAAAGGATGATTCAAGACTTGTGGTTAACTAAGTAACATAGGTTTATACATGTAAAGCCAAACATTTGCAACCTTATTGTGACCTAGGTAAGAAACCAATGCAATGATTTATAGACATTGGTATCCAACATATATACTTAATCAAGAATACCTTAGTTGATGCCATTACAATCCTAGCCCTATGTGTGAAGTTTGATGTGTTTAGCAAGTTATTCTACTTAACCATGAACTGTGCTATTCCCATTATGTAGAACACTAAAGGTATCTTTATAGCCTCTGTTAATATTGCTCCTCAAAAGGAATACTACAATGATATCAAGTTTTACCTAATGCATGGTGAGACTCCACAGGGCTTGATTGCTTCTCAAAAGGATGTTGTACATAAAAGATCAAAATAGTATGTCATTATAGATGATAATACACTATGTCAATGGTCCTATGATGACATATTGTTAGTGTGCTTGGGCAAAACTGAAGCCTACATAGTTCATAAGTAAGTTCATGAAGGTATATGTGGGGGACATATAGGACCTAGAGCCATCACTGCAAAGATTAGATGACTAGGTTATTATTGGACCTATATAAAATATTATTACCTTTAGAAGGTCAAAACTTATGATACTTGTTAGCGACATAGAAACTTAAGACATGTGCCACCAATTGAGTTGCACACTACTCAAATAACTTGGCCATTTCAATGGTGGGAACTTGACATTATTGAACCAATAACACCTAGGTCTTCTAAAGGGCATATTTTTATTATCATTGCAACTGAATATTTTACAAAGTGGGTTGAAGATATTTCCCTAAGAAAAACATCTCAAAAAGTCTATAGATTCATACTAGATAACATAGTAGTTCGTTTTGGCATACCCTTGGCCATAGCTTAGTAGCCAAGAAACATAAGACTTTTGTTAAGACCTAGGCATTAAACATTCCTTTTTATCACCGTATTACCCTCAAGCTAATGGACAAGCTAAAGCTAGCAATAATTTCATCATAAACTTGCTCAAAAATATGTTGAATAATAGTAGGTACAAGTGGCATGAGTAGCTTGTCCATGCACTTTGGGCATATAGAAGTCCTTCTGTACTACAACCGACATCATCCCATATAGCCTAGTTTATGAATATAAAGCTATTTTGCCTCTTGAATTGCATATTCCATTGCTAAGAGTGGCTCTATTTGACTTCATCAATAATGAGTAGAACAAGGAACCATGTACCATTGAGTTAGATTGGGTGGAAGAGTAGCGAATACAAACACTTGCTCATATCGAATAATATCAAGAGAGATAGAAGCAATAGAATCATCATGACCTAAACAAGAGAAAGATTAAGAAATGAGACCTAGTTCTCAAGGTTTTTCTTGAACATGTGAACAAGTTCTCAGCCAATTAGGATGGGTCTTTCTTAATCACCAAGGCCTATGATAATAGGGCCTTCATATTAGCAAACATGGATGGAAATGAATTGGCCAATTTGGTCAACCATTCATATCTCAAGCTTTATTACATATAACGTAATCTTCTTTGTAGGTACAAATCAATAGTTGACATTAATGACATTTAAGAATCATAACAAGCTAGCCTACATGATCTACATCTCTCTCTCTCTCTCTCTCTCTCTCTCTCTTTTTGTTTGGCACAATGAAGGAACTAAAAAACTTTGTAAATCTAATGCACATTGCATAGATTTCTCTATGATTGTAATGATAGTAACCAATGTTGGCTTGGTCTACTAGTTGTCTCATGTTACCCTATGCATTATTTTGTAATAACATGTTTTCTTTGTCTTATTTCCTTGTTCTCATGAAGTTGTGCTTGCAAGATGATGCTTGGAAGTCATCGCGAAAGTGCAACTCATCACAACAACAAGGTACCATGCAACCTTAATGCATGAGATTTGGTTAGCTTGTCTTACTATACTGAGAGTGCTTATTTGACATCATTTCCATTACCCTCTTGAGCCACAATTCTATAGCTTGATTATAACCTCCCTTATCCTAAATAATAATGATAACCTATGTATGATATTCATGCACTGTGGTCATGTGATATCTCTTTCTTCATGCTACACCATCAAGTTCATTAGATGTAACACATCTCATTCAACATGAAAACCAAAATAAGTTTAACCTTGGTAATGAAACACAATGAACATTTCACTTTGCAAAAAAAATGGGAAAAGCAAATTTCCAAGAATCTGATAGGCCAATGAAGCCCAAAGGACAAATCAATAGCTCCAAACAAGCAAAGGGATGAGCCTAACGGCAAAAAGGCCTTGGAGTAAAGTGTTGATTCCTTAAAAACACTACCATGTAACCATCACTTTAAAGCATGAAGTGTGAAGACCTCATTGATCATTTAGCATGTTACCACCATACCATAACCATGATTTCAACATGTGGAATTCATTTTTGACCTTTGTGATGATTTCCTCATGATCAAATATAGCCTTTATCCCATATCATTCCATCGTGATCTTATCTTACCATTACAAATACTCTTCGGTATGGTTCAACAACTATGAAACAAGCATGGAGAGGAAATGTTAGTAGTAAATATGTGGTGGTGTTTTGCATTCTTTGTCTATGTCTCTCAGGTCAATCCTCAAAACATTAGCAAAAAGGGAGCAATGAAACATCACAAGAAAATTTCATGTTATAGCCTTGTAGCCTTCACCATCAAAAATTGAGGCTAGATTTCATTACAAAATGTGAGGTTTGTAGTTCATGAGTTGTAATCTCACATACTTTAACTTATTGGGGCTAAAAAATGCCTCATAAGTTATTGTTTCCTCACTTCCCAAGTGGAAAATGCTATATTAAGCATGTATCTAGCCTTGGGAAGGCTAAAAATGCCTTAGGGGTTGCCAACTTTAGGTTTTTCATGATACTTTTATTGGTGATGGTAATTAATACGTTGGAAAAAATTGTAGCTAGTGTATTAATTTATGGGCTATTACTTTTTGCATCAAAACCAATGAATTTTTTTGCTGGGAGATGCCAAAACCATCATACTTTTACTAAGAAACATCATGGCTAGTGTACTTCTCATGAAAGCTAACATATCTTTCCTAAGGCCAGCATATGTTTGGAGAAGATAACACATTTCCTTGAAGCCAACGTATCTTTTTCAAAGCTAGTGTATTTTTAATGGCACTTATTCATCAAACTTACCAAAAATTGAAAAATACACTAAGGTTTGATGGCTTGTCACACCTATAATTTGTAGTAATCTATCAACAATCATGGTAGAGTGTTGCAACATCATATCAACACCAAGAAGCCTATTTAAAAAAAATTAACCACATTACAAGGATTTTTTTGGCAAATCAAAAATTGACTAAGTATTAGAAACTCTCAAAGAAATTGCATAGCAACAAAAAAGTTAAGCAATTATCCACCATTTTCTTAACCAATGCAGTAGATCTAAACCAAAGAACCAGCAGGGAGTTTCAAAAATTAAAGCTTAGAAATATTTGGATTGTGCAACTAATTGTAGGACACAATCTACCATTTTCACCAAACTTCAAGCATCATTTAGGTAGCTCCTTGTGCACCTAGGCATACACTTGTACTCATTTGAACTTTGTTCCATCAACATTCTATTATTTTAATAAAATTTATAGTTCATTTATTTGTGCAAGTTTATTTCAAGTTAATTCTCGTTCTTTCTCTTAGGTTGAATCTACATTTTCCATCTAATTTAACTACACTATTTTACACTTTCTAAGTTCTTGGTGATCAACAAGACCATTCAAGGCACCTTGGATCCTCTTTCTTGGAGGCCCTTGGGATCTAAGATTAAACTATCCATTCGAGATCTTTAGTTTTCTAGCACCAAATTTTTCCAGTGCAACATTATCCTTCTTACCATTTGACATTATGGACTCGTCTACATGGAGTATCACCATCTTTCTACCTATATAAGGTCTATGGATCATCAATTTTTATGATCCTTAAGACTGGGAAGAGCATCTACATAAGCTGCTAAGGATTGTTGCCTACTTTTTGGACCTAGAAGCTTGGATTCTTATTGGAAAAGAATAGGGAAGATACTAAGCCTCTACTAGGAAATCAAAAATATTTATAATTTCTTTACACCTTTGACATAATCAATGTCAATATCAAGGGCTATCTTTTTACTTGGAGTAATAAGAAAAAAGGATTGGATCAAATCATGTGAAGTATTGATAGGATGTGGATTAGTACGAAAATTCTTATTAGTCATGAACTCTTAGTCTAGGATCATGAAAAGGAAGCATCTAACCATAGTGCTCTTATTTGTATGATTTGAAAACTTAATAGGCAAGGATTAACTTCATTTATTTTTGAAAGATGATGGCTGATAAAGCCATGGATGTGACCTCTAGTTGCTAACTTTTGGATGGAATATCCCTCCCAAATGGAACCTCTAGGTTTTCTAAATTGTCACATGGCTAGGCTCAAGAAAAGATACAAACCACAAAAGTGTTTGAAAGATATTCCTTCAGGGCCTATTATGCTGAACTACAAAAAAAGCTTATGGATGTGTAGACAAGATAGGAGGCTAGGGAATTGTTGGTGGAAGAGGAAGATAGTCTATTAGTAGCACTCCAATAGTTATTGAAAGAAGAGGAGCAATACTGGAAGTAGAGATTGTGGATTAGATGACTAAGGGAGGGAGACAAAAATACTTGCTTCTTTTTTGCTATGATGAAAGCAAATAATGATGTCAAAAAGATTCAAAATATCCTACTGAAGAACCATATCTTACATGATATAAATCATATTGCTTAGGCTATGTAGAGATATTCTTCTAGTATCTAATAAAGGAAAGAATTATTTACTCTTTTGATTCCAATCCAAATAGTGGTTGGGTAGGCTATTGCAACCAAAAATAGATTCATTGGAAATGATTGATGAATCCAGTGCATAGCAGTCCTTAACCCACAAATCCTCATGGCCTTTGAAAAAAATGGAATTTGGGGCACCCTAGCTAGTTTGGCAAATCAACCAAGGACTTATGAAATATTAAACGAGGTAATATAAATAGAATGTTAAAACTAATAAAAAATATGAATAATGCACAGAAAATAAATGAATATATTTTTCACACAAAACACAAAACTTAAAACTTTATTGAATAATAATAAAGGATAAGTTAGAGAAATGTGTACAAATGTTGCCTAAGTGGATAGCATGGTGGTTCACTTGGATGGGGATTTAGGGTCCATTAAAGTCGATGTAGTTAACTCCACGAGCCAGATGTCCTACCACTCTCGATGTTATTGAACCTACAATGCTGCTACTTTAGATATATAATGTTGGCTATGGTTAAGACTAAGAAGTGTGAAGAAAATATGGTACCCAAGTGCTCTATAGTAGGAGTTGAAAATCCTGGGAGTTTAACTTAGAGCTTGAAAATTCACAAATCCCAAAGGGGGTTACAAGGTCACAAAGTCATAGGGTTTCTATGTTGGGTTCAAGAGAATACAAGTGTGGAAACTTGTAAGAACTCTTGAGTGCTTGAGATTTCCAAAGCATAGAATTATGAACAAATTGCTGAACTATGTAGAAATTGTGTAACCAATGCCAATAGTATAGGATTGCAAAACTTTTATATGAAAAAAGTTGCTAAACCTATAAATGGTGTTTAAGGCTTGATTTTATAGGTCGTAGGCCATGAATGGTGTTCCAAAATGGCTATAATTTGGCTATAAATTTCTACATCATACAAGTGAGATGGGTGCCCAAATTGAAGGGGGTTACTATAAATAGTAAGTGCTTTCCTCCCATGGCCATTCCATTTGCTATAAATAGTAATGGATCACACCTTCTATGTTGGAGATGAATGCTCCACACTAAGCTTTCCACCATCCTTGTTGAAGTGGTTAGTCAACGTTGGAGTGCATGGAGTGTTAAAGTCTATCTTTTGTGGCTTCCATGCTAGGGGCATGCAGTTTCCATGCTAGGGGAAAAGGTTTCCAAGCTAAGGGAAAACCACACACCCCAACACCCCCCCACCACTCCTCCATGCTAGGGATAGATGAGATTTACCCCATGCAAATGTTTCCAATGTAGAAAAGTGTTACCACCC